>CM073776.1:134051-339066 GCA_037158775.1 Hetaerina titia | reverse complement strand
TTTAAATGAAACCGTTGATATCATCCCAACTACTAAATTTTCCCGTGTGGTTTCCCCATGTTGGTAAAAATGGAAGGGTTTTCTATTATTTTCAAAACATGACGCCGATACCAGGGACCTTCTCACGCACATGCCGAAGCGCCTTATATCCCATGAAATGCAAGAGATGAACGAAAAGCGAACTTTAACAATTAATCCCTTGTGAAGACACAACTCCAGCAAGGTATCAATCCTTTTTTTATTGTGACGGATTCAAAACGCTATACAGCTCACGAGTTTCAAGTCGTGCATCGACAGATAACCGATGCTTTAATTTTCTTACTATATAACTAGCACCGCGAAACAAGTTTACGCTATTATAACTGCAAGAGCCAAATATACGTAGTTGATGGACCTAATAGTTTCAGGCTTAACTTTGTGGAATTTGTTCACGATGAGGGCAAAAAATAAGGAAAACTTTACACTTCCACACACTTCTTAGTGGAGATTCTCTCACAAGTGTGTGCAAGTATAAAGTTTTCCTCATTTTTTTACCCTCATCATAGTTGATGGACTAATAAAATGTAAAATATGAAAATGGATAGAACAAACTACAGGCAATGACTTGCAGTCTCTATAAGACGCAAATTTGGGCACAGTTGCGATACAATAACATATTAATTATATTCAACATACTCAGGCGAGATGTAGTGGAAGTTCGTTATTATGAGAAAAACAAAATTTGAACTTTTCCACACAGTGATTTAACCGTTCAACGCGTTTCAGTTCATCGCATCATCGTCTTGTACCTGAAGATGGCTCGATTAGCTGAAACGCGTTATTCGCTTAAATAAATCTGTGGAAAAAGTGCAAATTTTGTTTTTTCAATAACATATTAATTAACATATCTCCTGCTGTAGCCAGCATTTCCATCAAGTCTCTGAATAGAACAGGGGCAATTTAATATGGAAAATTCAACGCATTGACGCATTGTAATTTGATCTGTAATCGTAAAAAATTACAGTCGCATTACCATTAATGAAAAATAAAAACAAAAACTCGGAATCCTAGTCATGCTCTGACATTGAAAACAATAGAAATAGATGTGTCCAACTTAAAACAGTGCAGCATTTTATCCCAGATTTACGTACTGGGTAATTTAAACTCACCACTTTCTTAACCATCTGCTGATAGAGAAATATTTGCTCAGGAGGGAAGCCACTCACCTGAAAATAATGGAAAAAACGAGGTGTTAACAAACAATCACATTCACGATTGTCTATCACTTGACTCGAACACACATATAACACAATTTTAGCAACTATTGGATGAAATACGAGTTATATAACAGAATATATGTAATATTGTAATATATATATATATATATATATATATATATATATCATATGTAAGTAATGCTAATATAATATGTAAATAATGCAATGTATATAAAATGGAAAAATATTAATGTAAATAATGTAACATATTTTATGTAAAGAATGTAATTTTATATATTCTGCTCTTATGTTACAAAAATAAGTTATTAAAATATTTCTCGACCTCTCATCTAGCCCACAGATCAAGACGTAATCATCTCTTTTCCCCCACCCCCCACTCTCTATCCCTCCTATTTATATCAAAGCCACTCACTAGACTACTCCACATTTCCGAAATCTATTCAATAGTTATTGCGGCACACCCACTTCGAAGAATGAGGTCGGGACGGATGAGTGCACTTTTACATACTGCCAACACGTTGTGATCGGTCTGATGGGAAGGAGGAGAGGGGTGTTAAGCGTCAGGAAAGGCGATTGGTGGGGTGGGGTGGGATTGGGGGGGTTAGGTCTTCCCGTGAAAGAAAGGGATGCTTTCCAGAATTGGGGAGAGGTATTCAAACAATGACTCGTTTACCAAAAGAACCCTTTTCCAACTTCCTTGAATTTGATGATCCTCTTCCCACTCGTCCACCCTCCTTCCTTTGTCCATCTGGTTGTATCAGTCCCGGGTTGAAATGTACTGCAACTTGAGTGAATTTTCACATGATGATGACGCCTAAGCGTTGTAATTAGTGGTGCAAAAATAAAGAACGGTGGAAAAATACATCGTGTTTTTCATGCCAAAATGAACTTCAACAAAATTGAGCCAGAAAAACATCGAATACTCTTTCTAGAAGTTTCTTATTATTTGGCTATAGGAATTTACTTAATTTTAAATATTTTTCACGGATATTCCAAGGTGGCAGCATCAACCTTTGAGAGAGATGACACGGCAGATAGTTGAACACCAGGTGGTCGGTACGGGTTTCTGGTTGACCGTTTTCACCCGCAATGAAAGAAGAATGGTTCCCAGGAGTGCCGCAGGTGGACCATCTGGATTCAACCGCGGAAATAGGGCACCACTCGCGGCCTCTCTGTCTGTCTGTGTGGGTGGCAGGTTTAAAGGGGGGTTCGGGAGTTGAGTGCCGCCTCGTCCCGATGGGAAGGAGGACCGACCGAACGGCGCACGCGACTCCGTTTCCCCCACGTGAGGCCTCCCTATCCAATCCTACGAGGAAGTTGACTGCGGATTCGATGGAAAGCAACCAGAGGAAGAAGTGAGAGAGTTGATGGAACGGATGCCCGCGACTGGAAATACTGTTTAGGACCAAATAAAGGTTCTGCGCAGACCCTTGAGGATTGAAAAATTCAGCAAGTATTGCCGTCGCAGCGAGTTAATTAGATGAAATTTCTCATTGCGGTTAGTCACGGGGATCATCATACATAGTTTGTATAAAAAGTACCGAGAAAAGTCCCGGAAAAATGGATTTATTTCAGATATTACAACAATTCCCCTCAAAATTCTTCAAATTATACCACTGAAGCATTGACTTTACACTTTTGCCCTCGCGCTTTTCCACGACTCCAAGGCTCCCTAAGGTAGGCGGATTCCGGAAGGTCCTTTAAAGATACGCGTGTAAGCTTCTTTGACGGCACTAAGGCTCCCTTGGTGGTGGTGTCTTTTGAGGGAGGATTTCACTTTTGGGAATAGGAAATGGTCTGCTGGTGTCATGTGGGAACTGCAAGGTGGTTGGAGAATCGTCGCGATGTCGTTGCAGAAGGTCTTCGTAAGCAGACAGACACTCGGCTATGCTCTTTTGGTCGTCCGACCAAAGACCTTCGGGAGGACGATTTTACGGTAGATCTTTCGCATCGCCAAATTTTCAGTGATACAAAGGTATGTGCACTGTCACTCTCTTATCAATAACAATACGATATCTTCGATCATGCGTACACTTAAGCGACGGTGTGAACTCAGCATTTCACGTAATACACGTCAGGGAAAAAATTGTTACCAACACTTTTTGTACAACCCATGTAGGTTATCTACCGATTAGTGGTAGGGTTTTTCCCTTACCTCAATACAATGACTTCGCAGATATAGCCACATGCAGAATGTCTGACAAAGTAAACGAAAACATCCATTGTAGACGGCGAGTCAAACAAAGATTTGCGATTTTGCCTGGCTCGTTCGACAAAAGGCTCTCCGAGGCAAACCTATCGAGAAATATGTGCGCACATTTCACGAAAACGCATCTACGCAGCTTTTACTGCGCTGGAAATAACAAAATGCACCCCTGGGCCGTACTTACATTTCCGTGCTCAAAAAATGCCCAACTTTCATCTAGGAAGTAACTCCATGGTTGGAGGAGTAGGCGCGGCCCTCTCGAGATGAGACGACTGCGTGACAGATAGATAGATAAAGGACTTTATTTGGGCGAAATTGAGACCTAATGGTCCCTTCTTCCACTTAACTTATTGTCATATACATATTATACAAGGTATAAAATTTATAATATGATTGCATATATACACATAAATACAAAAAGACAGACACAAATTTTAACATCGAAAGTAAAGGAATAGATATATATATATATATATATATATATATATATATATATATATATACACACACACATACATATACATAAGTAGGTTAGGGATACACCAACACATAAGAACATACACAGAGTAAAAGACAGTGATTTGAGAGAAACGTTAGGATAAGAAAAGTGTAAGCGAAGAATGAGGTTTGTGGGAAAAGCTAGGGTGAACGTGGCATTGCTCACCTAGTAATAACCCACGCGAGAAAACACCCACGAAGAGAAGGGGGGTGTGAAAAACCCGCGAAAACCCTATTATTAGGAAAGATACATATAAATTGGAATAATTATTTTTATTTAGTATACATGTTATTAAATTACTGAAGTTGAAATGACGAAACTAATTATATTGACAAAAATGACGAGTAATGAGAGATTATATCAAAATGATGATGAAGATTCTACTGCTTGAGATGACAAAAACAAAAAAAAGAGCAGAAACAGTGATCTGTGTAGAGGCTGAGTGAAGCGAGGGAGTGTATACCGGTTGTGTAGTTGAGGAGAATGGACTTGTGAAGTACTCTCTTAAATGCTATTGTGGATTGAGTTTTGAGTTTTTTATGTCATCTGGGAGAGAGTTATACAGACGACATGCTGTAACATGAAATGATTTGTTGTAGATTTCCATGCGATGGGGTGTGACAAGAAGTTTATTGTTACCCCTAGTATTCCTGTTGTGTATTGAGCTGATGGGGAGGAAATTTTCGAATAAATTTTTAGGTGTGTGATTGGAGAATATCCTGTAGAAAATTGAAAGAATATGTAAATTCCTGTGGCCTTCTAGCTTTAACCAGGATATTCTTGTAAATTAGTCGGAGATATGATCGTATTTTCTAAGATCGCATATGAACCGCACACAGGAATTATGGGTCCCCTGAAGTTTGACTTTCAGTTTCCTGAAAGGTCTTGACAGAGACCGTAAAGGAAACAAAGAACAGGAGATAGACAGTAAAAGGGAAGAAGAGGGTGGCGGAATACATTCGTCAGTGGGTCATCGGGGAAATTTCGGCACAAGTTGATCCGCGCATTACCTAAGTCCCTCGAGAAATACGTTCGCCGCCGTTCGAGTGACGCAACAGGCGGAGGGTGTGGGAGGGAGGGAGGCGCGGAGGTGCGGGTCGGCTGCAGACGCGCCTGCCTCAGCCGCGCGCCGTAAACGCGCGGCGACCGCGAGGGAGGTCGTCAAGTGAGGCAGTCGGAATGATCCGTGCTGGGGTTAAGGCCAGACGCGCAGTCATCCAACATTCACAGCTCGGTTTTACTGCGCAGTTAACCCTTCCCTCCTGTTGGGCCCGAGAGAATTCTCCCGGAGCTACGATCGCCACGCCACGTGAGCTACGGGAGCGAAGCCATGGACCACGCCCCCTCAACTTCCACCTGAACTAACATCGGTAGAACTTTCAAAATTCGAGTCAAAATCAAAAGAACACAACAAACTACTCAGAATTAGAGAGTAAGTAACGATGGAAGGAATGGAAAGACTGGAGAGTAGGAAGATCGTTTGGAGAGGAGTGAATAGCGAACCTTCGCATTAGCCAAGTAGGTCTAGCTCGATGACACGGACAGACACTGCCTATTTAATTCAGGATGGATTTAAAATGTCTCTTTTACCTCGTACAATTAGAGATCAAAATAGACATGACAGTAATCGTGTAAAAGGTTATTAGTATTGGCAGTTTGTCTATTTTTTCCATACCCGACATATTATTTTTTATTTAATGGACCCATCTTTTTAACATTTCTATAGCATGATTTGAATATACGTATCTTGTTTGAATATTGTTACATGCACGTACTTTCTTCCATCTGATTAACATTTGTTGAGTGCAAGTTCAAACTAATATTTGTGTAGAGGTAACATAATGGGGATTGTGTTGGGATGCATTGTTGGTGACTTAACACCCCCCGCCACACACCCTCGGTGCGGAATCCAACTTGCTGACGTGTTTCCCTTTCGTGAATCTTAACGTCGACTGTTCATTAGTCTTATCTGAACGACGACCTTATTTTAGGTTTGCAGGGCGAGGAGTTTTCTCAAAATAGCTTTCAAGAGTTCCAAGCATAGAGGATTCACTGTGCATCTATCAGTCTACTTCGCTAAAATGGAATATTGGATTAATTTACGAACAATATTCTCACCAAAGAGAGAATTTACGTGAACTATTTGGCCAAGCTTGCGGCGCACACGGATTCCCTAGTAGTCATTTGTTCTCATTTTGCGGAGTTCTATGCTAAAACTTCAACTCACATCCGTGCCATAAATTCATAACAGCAAGTAAATGCTTCGCGTCTAATCTCTTATCGCAATGAAAAATAATACCAGGAGACAGATAATTAAATTTCAAAACAGGTGCATCAGAACTCCTACTAAGAATGTTCATTCAAAGTATTAAAATTTCAAAAATATATAGATGATTTCGTCGAAGTAACACGTAGGTATTGAATAAAAAACTTGGACAGCAACAAACAGCATAAGAACACATAAAAGACGGAGCTCAATTGCGTCGAAATTATCAAGAAATAACGTGCGAGTGTTCCAAATGTATGTTATGTTATGTGTTCTTATATTTTTTGTTGCTGTCAAAGTTTTATATGTATATAAATAAATATATATATATATATATATTCACTTTCTTGGAAAAGCCACGAACGTGCACAATAAAATTCACTAAGTAGTCATAGCAAACTACATATACAAAAATATATATATTCAAACTTGAAAATCCCGCCATACGGCGCACAAATATTCATTCAAACAGAAATAGGTATAAGGAAAGGGGATAGGAAAACACATAAAAGGCGAACACAGGACATGTGGGGAAGGCGGTTTTTGAGCAGATCACGAAAGTAAAAATATTTCCTTATCCGGGATTTGAACCACGGACCTTCCGGGCGGATGCTCTACCAGTTGAGCTAATAAGGAAACCAGATTTAAATTGAGATCTGCGATCTTATAAAGCGCCAATGTGTTATATATTATATATATATATATATATATATATATATATATTCATTCAAACATAGAAATAGGTATAAGGAAAGGGGATAGGAAAACACATAAAAGGTGAACACAGGACATGTGGGGAAGGCGGTTTTTGAGCAGATCACGAAAGTAAAAATATTTCCTTATCCGGGATTTGAACCACGGGCCTTCCACTTGCCGGGCGGATGCTCTACCACCTAAGCTAATAAGGAAACCTCATTTACCTTGAGATCTGCGATCTTATAAAGCGCCAAAGTGCTCCGATACATATTGCCCGAGAGATGGCGTTATGGAGCTGTTTCACCCACCAAAGGAGAAATAGACGGGACACAAGAAGGGGAAAGGATAGTAGGAAAGCATTCATACGATCTTATAAAGGATAGGAACGGTGCGTTTCATGGCACGCATAGCCAGAAGAAGAGACGAGCCACATTGGCCAAACACATATTCAAACTTGAAAATCCCGCCATACGGCGCACAAATATTCATTCAAACATAGAAATAGGTATAAGGAAAGGGGATAGGAAAACACATAAAAGGTGAACACAGGACATGTGGGGAAGGCGGTTTTTGAGCAGATCACGAAAGTAAAAATATTGATGATTTCTTCGAAGTAACACGGAAGTGTTGAATAAAAAACTTAGACAGTAACACACAGCACGAGAACACATAAAAAGAACACTCACAATATTATATATATATATATATATATATATATATATATATATATATATATATATATATATATATATATATATATATATATATATATATATATATAATGTGTGTGTGTAAATAGAACGCTCTTCGGCGACGCACAAATATATACAAACACAGACATAGATTTTTTTAAATAATGAAACACAAAGAAAGGACATACATACGCCGTTTTGACGATTCGACGGCACGCATGCAAGCACTTTCTTTCGTGTTTAAATTTTTCGAGTGCATGATCAAACTAATATTTGTGTAGAGGTAACATGATTGGGATTGTGCATGTATGACTGGTGACCGAACACCTCCCGCCACACGCCCTTGCGGCGGATTACAGGGTATTGTGTTGATGCACGTATATCTCTTGTTATCTTCCTCCACTTTATTTCCTTCAATTTCAACTCTTCGTAGCATTTGTCCGGGTTCATTCTGCCGCAAATAAGTTCACCTCTTAACTCCTCTTCCCCCGCCCGCTAACATTCTCCCTTCTTTCACGTCCCGGTCAACATCCCAACACCCACCGAGCAAAACTAAGCATGAACATAAAACCATAAACACAATATTCAATCCGAAGTTCGGTGGGGTAGGTGACGGTAGAGTTCACCCAGTACTAAGCCCGACGGCGGGTGAAATTCCCAGGAAGTGGTGATGGTCGAGTTGTATGGTGATCGAAGATGGCCTCCCAGGAAGATATGGTACCCGAAAAAATCACATAGCTAGGGTGGAGCTGCAGTGCCCAGAGTGCCTTTCCCGGGAATCGAACCCGGGACCCTCTGGTCAGTAGTCCAACGCTCTACCCCCTGGACTACCGCGATCCACGCATGAGCATAACAAATGACATAATTCTAAAGATGGAGTGAGCACGAATCTATCATGTACATGCCAACTGACGTCCACCGTGAACATAACGACTCATTTATTCCATCAAAGGATTGACACGAAGAGAGAACACTAACGAGGATACTCCATAACACCTTGACCACTTTTACATCCGAAGGACCCAAATCACTTTCTTTTTTCATTTATTTGCCATACGTTTAAGCTCTTCGATGTGTACGAAAAATGTCATTTCATAAACGACCAATACTAGAGAAAACCACGAGGAAGGATGGCGCCGCTGCAACGCCTCTGCATCTAACAATAAAGCCAACCTTCAAGACAATGATTTTATTTTTTTTTATATTTAATCCATCTGCAATGGAATGCAGTCGGTTGGCGCGGGGCGTGCAAAACAAGCGTGCGTGCGTGCGGTGCGGGGGTGCGTGGGGCAGGGGTGTGGCCTTGATTTTCGCTCTCGGGAGAGAGCAGCAGAGAATGGATACCCTGGGCAATACCAAAGCGCCCCTCCCGCCAATTGCCCTACCGGCGTCTCGTCCACCCGCCAACGGCGACTCCGAGGAGCAGACGGTAGTGCACCTCAATCTCGAGCGTCCGGAACCCATCTGAGACGGCGACGCCCTTAACTACGAGCGAGAGAGGAAAGACGCCGAGAAGCGAGGAGCATCCGAAGGAGAGAGACGGCTGTTCGAACCTTCGGCCCCATCACGAGGAGTGGATTTCCCGATTGCCAATCGAATCCATTCCGTTACAAATATATGCTGTAAATGGCTACTTGCCGCGAAAATAATTACGCTATGAACACATACATTATTTCCGCTTTCCTTAATAAGCAGAAATGACGTCAACACATTAACAAATTACGAACAATCCTTGGGGTAATTCAAGTACCCTCTCAATGGCCAACAGTACATGCATTGCGACCTAGACTGCGAATCATGTTTAAATGATAAATATAAATTTTTAAAGATTAAATAAGACGCATGAATAATTAAGCTCTTTGGAAACAATTTACTTCCTCTACTAAGATGTATCTGTACTTCACTACCTTTAATATGCAAACAGATATCTTCGGCTGCTTCCATCCACTTCTAATAATTAATTATCTAGATTTCCTCCTGATGTCACGTGACTATTAAAACCAGTGATAACCATAACATCCATTTATTCAAAAATAAAAGCAAGTCCTTTGACTATTGACTATCTTTTCTCTGCTGCCACACTCGAAAATTTGCTAATTCCCGTAACATGGCGAAAATTCGAATCAAAGTGAATGTAACACATTCATACCATTTACGGAAACTTCCTCGGATATCGTCTAAATATTCTCGATAATTTTTTGGGTACAGGGTCAAATAGTTGTATTTCAGTAACTTCGGCTTTCGACTCCTTCATTAGCCGTTGTGAGAATCTTGTAGAGATTGCAAAGGCAACGTACAAATTATTTCAGAGCCTATTATTTATGGGAATTGGGATGGTGCGGCGACTAACGTACTGCTATCTCACAGAGATGGCCCGGGTTCGGATCCTTTAGGCGACAGGCATTTCACAGCGGATTCCCAACCTTCTCTTCAGGTGCTTTGTGCAGCACACTTCGAGTGAGTACGCCGTCCGTCGGATGGGACGTTATAAACTAGCGGGGACCGCTCGGCGCCTTTTATTATTAGAGTAGGCTAATGCCGACGCCGGGTTTCTACCCACCCTTCATGTCCATCCGCAATGGTGCAATTGACCACAACTGTCAATCGCCTCCCCTAAATCAACTGCTACTACTGCCCATTAGTTAGAGAAAAAATAAACAATAAAATATAGCAGTTTTAACTCCGATATAGTTATATTCGGCACCATTCGGCAGTATTTTCTCTTTTTGAAAGAAAACATTTCGTGAAAATAAAACTAAACACATTTACACACACAAGTTCACTCACACGTCTTGTAAATTAAAGATACGACCTTATTTTGTACGATATCCTTCTTTTATGCAAGTATACATAATGGGAATACGCATACATATATGCGCTCGCGCTCCGGCCTAGGCCATTCGAGAGATCGTAAAAGTGGGAGTGAGGGGAAGGGTTCGCCGGGAACTCTTAAACATTTGCCGCGGGCGTCATTAAACCGTGGGTGGAGGGTTCATCTCGTCTTGAGTCGCGAGGAAACAGATAAAGGAAAGCTTTTTGGGAGAAGAGGGTGGGGGTTTAGGGAAGGGAGTGAGAGGGGGTGGGGCGGGAGGGGGAGGGGGGAGAGGAGGAGAGGGCATTGGGGTGAACGGAGCAGGCGGGAATACGAAGAAAGTTAATGTTCTGTAGGAATGTCATGTGTATGTCAATTACCTTAACAACTACAGAAACTCTGTCTTTCAAGTACGCCCTATCAAGTTACAGCAATAGAAATTGTTCCTTTTTGATCCTCATCTATCAGAATTGTCTTCCACATCCCAGATCAAAATGCGAGCAATATTGGCACATTATGGTGTTTTGTGAAAAACAGGTCGAAGGACTCTGGTGAAATGTCGTGAATTTACAGTTTTCGGGAGCGAAGAAAGGATATGGCGGGGCCTCGAATTCGGGGAAACTCATTAATAGGGGAAATTTCTTCACTCAATAAATAATAGTAATTTTTCACTCTTGTAAAACTAATAAATAGATCATTTGTTACTGTTGGCTACCGATTAATGGTCGTGTTTCACTTTCGAAATAGAATATAATTTATTCCATTATATCCTGCATTATAGATAACAGAATAAATGCAATATGCAGATGCAAATTGCAGCAGACTATACAGATACAATAATAGAGACTAAACATAATGCCCACTCTTAATTCGGATTCGTATGAAATTATAAATATAGATGAATTCAGCATGCTCCACTCTTTGGAAACAACGTGGAAAAAATAATGAATTATTACGGGCGGTAAATTCTTGTGTGTCCGAACTAAGAGTATAGAAATCCATATAAAAGTTTATATAAACCGTTTGCCCACTTTCTTAATTTACTTCGGCGCAGCGTCATTGCCCATTTGATATATTTTGCGTGAGCCAAGGGTTATGCTCTTTTATTCCGACAAATGTTTATTTTTTGAGGTGAAATCTCCGTTGACTCCACTGTTCTGGTCGTTGTCCCTCACCCGTTCGTCCTTTCACACTGCCAACCATTCCATGCCTCGATTCCATGTTCGAAAATTGTTTCCTTCGCTTCGGCAATGGCCCGCCCGCCACCCCCATCCCATCGCACTGCTTCTGTGGTTTGCACAAAAGATATGAGGAATATTTTCGGAAAAATGGATTTATATTAGATATTTTTTAAATACCTCTGAACATTCTTCAAAGTACTTCTTCCCTTCTTCAGCGTCGACACACACTTTTGCCCTTTCGGCTTTTCCACGACTCGAAGGATCCCTGGCTGGCGTATTCCGTACGATCTTTAAGGGTACGGGAAAGGGTCCCCTAGGGCGGTGTCCTTTGAGGGAGGATTTCACTTTCATAGGGTGTAAGAAATAGTAGTCTTCTGGTGCCAAGTCGAAACTGAAAAGGGGTTGGGGAATTGCCGCCATGCCGTTGCAGATGGTCTTCGCCAGCAGAGACACTCGACTCGGCTTTTGTTCTTCCGTCCAAATATCCTCGGGAGACCGAGTTTAGCATTGCCATCTTTTTCAATGATATTTGTGTGCAGGGCAATCTTATCTGTGTCGATACGATCAATGCGATCGTGCGCACACTTAACAGACGGTCTGAATTCAGCACTTCACACGATGCATGTCAGGGAAAAATTGTTACTGATACTTTTTATACAAACATTATATTTTCTATCTGTACTTTTTCGTTCATTTCCTCCATGAAGTGTCTATCGCATCGCACTTGTTTGTTTTGAAGTATATCTTTTATCATGACGTCCTCAAGGTGGAGACGAGTGACTTCCTCGAGTCTTCTTCCTCCTCTCTTCCAGCGGCGTCGTCTCTTGTTTGTGAAAGGGGGCGAGAGTCAATCGAATGTTCTTTGGAAACGGAAGAAGATTTGCGACGCCCTAGTGGGCGGGGAAAGGGTTTTTCTGGTGACCCTAGAGGAAGACGGGAAAAGAGTGGGCGTCTGAGACCCTTTCTCCTTGATCCCGGGCGCAGGAGGGTGGCGCGACCCTTTATTTATACAGGGCGAGGAGAGGAAGCCTTTCCAGATTCTTTCTCTCGAACGTGATCGGTCTCTCGTTCCGATCGGAGGTTCGAACGGAAATTGTTTCACTCCCCGGGGAAACACGAGATGGCGGGCTTGAGCAAGGTCAGCGGGCGATCCGTGAACCTTTGAAAGACAATAATACAACGATGAAAAAATTGAATTGTTTCGCGGTGCCATCGTTTGAATCGCTTTGTGATCTGGTGTCACCGCCAGCATTGGAAGGATGATTGATAATCGCCATTTACGGCAAAGTTCGACCATAAGCTCACCGTTGAGCGACTCATAAGCGACACTTCACAAGTCAATGGCAAAACATTTCACAGCTGGATGTTTAGGCATCCGAAATTTATGCGAGTCAAGTCAAAAAGGTGTTATTATACGAAATGTATGCGAGCTTCATAGGAAATGATAAAGCTAACCTTTTAACTTAAAATGTAGGTCTTCCGGATACTACACGCTGGAATAGCAACAACAAGAACGATAGAGGTAAAGTAAAAAAAATAAGTGGCACTCTTGGAAACTCACAAGTTGCATGTACAGTATACACACATACATTGATGTATATCGGCTTGAAGATTGTTTACATAGCTTTGGAGTCATAACGGTTGAAACACCTGGAAAAGTAAAAGTTCAATCTAACATCGGCCGCTCAAAGGACGCTCCTTTAGAAAACAGTCCTCCTTCCTCTCGGGAATGATTCCACATTGAGCAACGAGGGACAGATGAGCACAATTTCGATATTGCGAAGTTAGGATATTGTACGAGAACACTACGGCTAGTGTATCACAAAATACATACTTATTAAATTAAATTGCTTGCTAACTACTGAATTATTAAACACATAACAAATAATGAAGCATTGGAATGGCAAACAATTCGATTGCGGGAGGAAAAGGAATCTATTTACCATGGATTGTTCAGAGATTACATGTGTGGATGTAACAGAGGAGCGCTAATCAATAAAGAATCTATGATTTCACACAGTTCGCAATGAAGATTATTGAAATAACGGTCAGCCAAGGGATCAAGATGGTGCCGTGGCAACGTACTGCATTCCCACAGAGGGGACCCCGGTTCGAATCCAGCATGCAGCAGATATATTTCAGTGGTATCCCGATCCCTACTTGAGGAGCTTTGTGGAGAGCACTTTGCGTGAGTACGACGTCCGTCGGATGGGACGTTAAACTGCGGACCCATTGATGACTTTCGACAAGAGTAGGCTAATGCCGACGCCGGGTTTCTCTCCACCCTTCATCCTTTCCCGTACATCCACAATGGCGCAAATAAATCCAGTTGTCGGTCGCCTCCGATTAAAACTACTAACTACGGTCACCCTTGAATTTAATTGGATTCTACACTTCGCAAAGAATATAACTGTTTTGGAAACATTTATTTTTACGAATATTTCAGAAGGCATCATTCCTGGTGAAAAATCCAAGGAGGATCCAGATGAAAGAAAGAACAAAAGTGTCGATGACAGGCACTGGGGAAATCATTGAGATGATGCCTCGTTGACGCATGCGCACTAATAAAGGAGAGGGATTCTTTCGCATTAGGTCGGTAATGCGAAGCGACAATTTTTACAAATGTTGCCATGGCAATGCAACGAAACACGATGCGGGTATTATTATGGATTCATCTGGGAGGGAGCCAAAAGTATGCATAAGGAGTTGTCCTTGGAGTTGTCAAAACAACTGAGAAAAGTAAGAGAGTAGAAAAACAGACACACATACACACATGTATGCATATGAATATAATACAAATAAATAAATATATATATATATATATATATATATATATATATATATATATATATATATATATATATATATATATATATATATATATATATATATATATATACATATTTTGTATAATACTACTGTAAAGTTATGTGTTGTGTGACATTGAACGTTACAAAAAGTCACGGACCATTATATCTGCGCGACTCCTCGCTGGCATTCCGACCAATTACTCCTATACGAATAATATCCCTGGCGAAGTCATTCATATGCCGTGGACCAAGCACACAAAAGGGACACAACTTGATTCAGTCACCCAGGGACTCACTCCCCTCTCTTTGCACGCGTGAATGTCGAGGTTTTTTTAAGGGAGCAGTTCGCTCGACGTACCCCTCCCCCCTTTTCCTTTACCCTCGCCCCCCCCCCCCCCCAAGTGGAGGCGGCCGCCTTTGTCGCGCGTGCTGCGTACACGCAAGGATAGTATAATGACCATGCCGAATGTGGCCTTGGGAAAAGCTAAATGCATGCTTCTTCCATTTATTTGGCGGATAGCGGAAAGAGAGGAAGGTACGGAATACGTTTGCGTCATTATTCTATCCTGCGATTGACGACTATAAATTCTAGATAACTTTCACCAAGAAAATAATCGTAAATTGATATCTAAATGTCAAATTTAATGGGAGCCTAATGCTCGCCTAATGGGCCGAAGGGGAACTAAAATGAATTTAGACTGTTCAATATTATTGCAATCTTTTATGAAAATGTATGGAATTAATTGCGAAAATATCGATTGATCAGTTAGGACTCCCTTATTTGTGCCTCGGTGTATTGACTACCATGAAGAGGAATTGGAGGAGGTGTTTGAGAAAGGGTTTTGGAGCTCTTGCGAACTATAAATATTACGGCTGGAAAACACAAATTCACTTTCAAACTCGCTCACGAAGAGGATACACACGTGAAGGTTTTCCGGGAGCTGTAGGGAGACGCTACGCTGACAGCATACAACAACATTTGAGATATTAAAATGAAAAGAATCGCAAGAGCTACAGGGGGACGGATATCGACAGAGACCACGATTTATTGATTATGGAACAAAGAATAGAGAAGACAATGGAGGATCAACGGGAGTGTGGCAGGGGAGGTGGAATGAGCCGAAGCGCTGCTCGAGCACGGTGGCCCTATCCCCGTTGAATCATCTTGCATCAGCCACGAAACCACGTTTAGTTCAACGCGGAGCAAATATCAATGTCAGTCGTCATAGTAATCGTGAATTTTCATCGATAATCTAGCAAGATAATCTCCACACTACTAAGGTAGATCAGACCACAGAGATAAAATAAGTGAGGTAGATTCCAGCACAGATGATTGCAAATACTCATTCTTTCTACGGACAATGAGGAATCATTATGGTAAGAAGCCAAATTCCCTTCAGAAATATTTAAAAAATTTAATTTACAAGTCGGGACACAATTAAACATTGCAAAGATACCAGGTATATTTGTAGGTGCACGTGTATGTTGGTTGGTAGTTTGTTTAGCATGAATCCATACCATGTTTTGTTTGTGGACTATGTCAATTTGTGGCTTTTGCATGCGGTTTTTTATTCTTATTACGGGTGCTGCCCTAACACCCCCCGCCACACGCCTTTGCGGTGGCTTGCGGGGTATTAAGTAGATGTAGATGAAGAGGGAAGAGACGGACAATGTAGAGAGACATTCTACGACGGAAAAGAGCATGACTAGATGCGGTGTACGCTGGGGAGAAACTAAACTACGGAAAGGAGTGCTATCACCCCTGATATTGAACGTTTGTAATAAGAAGGCAATGAACGAGGCGAAGCAAAAGACGTAATAGGGGTGGTGGTATCCGAATTCAAGGAGAACGAATAATCTTGCCGAGTTATGGGACGAATTATCTATATTTGCAAAGAAGATGGAATGCCTCTCATGGATGCTAGCCAATATGGAGAGGAATATGACAAGGTATATTATCGAGATAAGCAATATTAACACTAAAGTACTGGTCAGCTGTCGGAGCAGGGAAGAAAATCTCAAAACTAGGCTAGAGAAAGACACACTGGGACGAGGGAAAGAGTTCTGAGTCTCAGACAGAAGAGGCTCTATTGATGGATGGCTAGTTATGGCAAACAGAATGTGAAAGGCGAAGAAAGCTTTCTATAAAAAGAATGAGCACTAGCATAAGGAAGGAAGTCGTTAAAACATATATGGATACTACTTTTCCGCGGATGTGCGATTTTGACGATAGGCTCATCATTCTGCGAAGAGAACAAGCGAGACTTAGACTTTTAGAAAGGTTCAGAACAAACGAGTTTTAAAATGACACTAAAGGATTTATTATAATGGCCCCACACTACATAGGTAGATCAGACCACAAAGATAAAATAAGGGAGATAGATTCCAATACAGATAGATTCTAATACTCATTCTTTCCTCGGAAAATCAGGAGTCATAATAATAAGAAGTCAAAGTCATCATACAAATATCAAATACACATAATTTACAAGTCAGGACAAGATTAAATATTGCATAGACATAAGGTATATTAATATGTGATGTGTGCGTTATTTGATAGTATATGTATTTGCATATGCTTAAGATAGAAACGTTTTTTCATGAATACGTACGATTTTGTGTTTATGTGTATTGGCATGAATATGTGGGTTTTGCATGCGGTTTTAATCTCAATTACACGTGGTGACGCAACAAACCCCACAAAACGCCCTTAGGGGTACATGTAATTGTAGATTCGAGAAAGTAAGATTGGAGGCGATGTAAGTGTGTAGAAGAATTCCATTGAAAGGCCGAGAATGAACTACCCAAAACATGTAATGTCAAATGTGGGCGCAAGGAGCTATGAGGGAATTACGACATTGGCTGAGAACAGGATGTAAACGAAATTGAAGATACATCCTACAAACCAAGCTCCAGCTTGATAACTAACTCATAATTATCTTTGACCTCTTTCACGTACGAATTTACAGTTAGCGCCGAAACGATAACTGACTAATTTCCAGATTTTATTATATTGTGTGGTATTGCACTCTCATTTACCATTTGTTAAAATAATCATTACTCACGGACGACTCGTACGAGCATAAAAATATTTTACCCAGGGACTCTTTCCCGGCAAACAGATGAGACACTGCGTAGTAAGGAACACAAACTGAGGAAAGGTTCAATAAATTATTCACTAAGGGCCGAGGAGTTTAATCTACGGTGACCTAATTCCACTATTGGTGGTGTTGGATATCTCAAGCAGTGTGGCAGAGGAAATAGTTAAGTTTCAGCTGTGCACCCACAACAACCCTCAATCTCAGGAAGACAAACGCCCAACAAATGTTACCTCGATAAAAATACGCAAAAATAGATGACGTCCTTGTCTGCCAAACCAAGGGTCGCGGGTTCGATTCCCACCTGAGTGGGTTTTTCTCCAGGGCTTGCTCTAGGGCTTGGGTGTTTGTATTGTTGTCATTGTTGTCCGATGTAAACGCCAAAAAGTGCTGTTTTCGGACCAAGAATAAATAAATAAAATAAATGAATTTACAACAGCGATAAAAAGAATATTTTTAGCGATACAAAATTAGTTAATAAAACGAAGAATAGTGCAATATAGAGGTACCTGTAATGTAATCTACAATATATAATAAGCGTATACTTCAACCATTTCAGAGAGTAAAAATCATTCGCCTTGACCGGGATTCGAAGCCGGATCCCTCGATATCCGGCCGAATGCTTTAACCACTTAAGCTACCGAGACGTCCTCTTACACTCTGAAATTTTGGGGGCTTTATTTCAGAGGGTAAGAGGACGTCTCGGTAGCTTAAGTGGTTAAAGCACTCGGCCGGATATCGAGGGATCCGGCTTCGAATCCCGGTCAAGGCGAATGATTTTTACTCTCTGAAATGGTTGCATTATAATGCACACATGGCGGTTGACTCCGTTAAAGTTACTGTTACAGTTTCTTGAAAAGAGAAGCGTATACTTTTTCATTTATTGCTGCATGAGTTACTAAAAACGTTTTTCTATCCGAATTATTACTGAGAGGAGCAAACAACAGACGTCTGAGCTTTTTCCGGATATTAATATCGTCAAATACATCGCTGATAATTTTTCTCCCTATAAATTTTCAAAGATATGTAGATTTTCCGGAAATTACTCACACAATGGATATTGATTGACCTAGAATTCAATAAGTACTTCATTGCAGAAGACTTTATGCTGCATAATTGATCCTGAAGATATTAAATTTCGTAGTTAACTGAATGGCATGAGGTAAACAATGTAATTCATTTCGGAGACATGATTTTCCAGAATTATTTTCATTCCAATTAACCGAGGTTCATTCAATCAGAACTGCGAAAACCGAGTCGATAACATAAAATCAATTGATCAAAAACCAAGAGACTGAATGAGTCAAGTCAAAACAAAAAGCATGTCATAAAAGTATATATCTCAGATACGATTTGATCTCAACACCTGAGCGTTTCTTTAAGTGAAAATTACCTGATAAGAAACAATCCTACTACTACTACTTCGAAAATTACCCATTCACAAGAATAATGCTGCCTTGAACATTATGACCAGAGATTAAAATTACATTAAATGGACAGAGGAAGTGGGGTCGGTGAAGTATATAAAAGACCAGAAGGGGAAGGAACCATATTAAGGCAAATTGAGAAGGACGTAAAGCAGGGAACCCATCAGAGGGAGAGGAAATTAACACTAAATAGGGAAGAATGGAGGGCTGCAGTAAGCCAATCTTAGGATTGAAATACTGATGATGATTCAATTACATTATTATTCATGATAAAAAGTTTAAAAAACGTATTAGTTTGGCCAACATACCTAGAGTAACATCGGCGTGAAGCTACTGAGAATTCGTACGACTAATTCAATCACGTTTTGAAGCGTTCAGGATACCACGTAAAATAAAGCTCCGAGAAAAAAGTGAGAGGGTTTCCCGTAATATTTTAAGTTGCTGTTATGTGGACGAAGGAAAGAATTAATAGGAGAGGGAAAGAGTGTGAGGGTGGTAAGGGGGGGGGAGGAGGAGAGTGGATGAGGTTGGGGTAATTCGAAAGAGATGGAAATGTGGTGTAGTATGTACGAGTGTGCATGTATATGTACGTATGTACATGAAGTAGGCATACTTTGGAGGTGACGGGATGATGAAAGAAGGTGCATCAATAAGGAAGAGAGAGCAACAATAAGGGGGAGGAACAATAATTACAGGTGTCACGTCGCCTCCACTACGTGACACCTGCAATGGATAACGTGTGACCTGGGGATGACGTGACGTCATGACTTGTTGACAATTTATTCGTCTTGGTCCGAAAACAGTTCTTTTTGGCCTTTACATCGGACAACAATGACAACTCAACAATAATATCAACACTGACACCCAATCCCTAGATGGAAAAAATCCCATCGGGAATCGAACCCGCAACCCTTGGATTGGCAGACGAGGACGTTACCCCGCCGCCACCGGGGCCGGAAAATTGAGCTTTAGCATACAGGGTTCGTCCAGAAGATAAGTGCACTGATTTTTTCCGGATTTTTGACAAAAGGGGAGTACCTGAAATTTGTACCTGAACGACAAACTGTAAATGCTACATTTCACGTCCAAGTGCTCGACAGGCTTCGAAAACGAGTCGCCCGCGTCCGGCCAGCGATCAACCGTATGACTGACAACCTGAGCGACAATGCGCCGTCTCACACCGCGCTTGTCGTGTCGGACTTCTTGGCCAAGCACGGCGTGGCAACGCTGCCGCACCCGCCCTACAGCCCGGACTTGGCACCACCGGACTTCTTTCTGTTCCCGAAGATAAAGAGGAGTTTGAAAGGAACGCGATACGGGACTTTGGACGCCGTCAAAGAGGCCTTGACGACGTGTCTTCGAGAGGTTCCCGATGATGCCTTCGCGGGAGCGTTCCAGGAATGGGAACGCCGCTGGAACAAGTGTACCGACTCACAAGGGTCCTATTTTGAGGAATATTAGCTTAAGATATGTAAAAGTGTAATAATTTTTTTTCCTGAGCTCAGTACACTTATTTTCCGGAAGAACCCTGTATAGGATGCGTTCCAAAAGTAATGCGATTCGTTTTTTTATTTTATGTAATTTATTGAACAGATTTGCACAAACAGTTAAAATTCTTCAAAGTATTCTCCTTGAGCTTCTACACATTTTTCCAGCGACTCTGCCATGACCGGTAAGCGCCCCGGAAGGCGTCTTCGGGGACCTCTCGCAAGGTCTTCGTCCGTCTGATTGGTTCTCTTCTATGGACGAATAACGGGTTCCTTTAAGGGCTTCCTTAATCCGAGGGAACAAAAAGAAGTCTGCTGGGGACTATAGGGGGGGGGGAGCGTTGACAACTGGTGTTCGGCCAGGAACTAGCGGACTCATAGCGCATTATGGCAAACACCTTGGGCACGAGCTTGGCGCACACTTTCATCATCGCTAAATCTTCAGTAACAATGCGAAACACAATAGTAGACGACAAGTTCAATTCATTGGCCTTCATCTTGATACTCAATCGACGGTCAGAGTCCAAAAATTGCAGAACTCGAGCCACATCTTTGGTTTTGCTGGTTATGGTCCCCCAGAGCGTTGTTCGTCGTGAACCTCATCCCGGTCCTTCTTAAACGCCTTTAACCACCTCGAAACTTGTGAGTAGGACAGAGCAGAGTCCCCGTAAGCCTTGTGTTAGTCTCCTCAAAAGTTTTTTTTTTCAGGTAAGCACAAAACTTAGTGATCGTGTAACGTTGCTCGATCGTTGATTCCATTTTTTTCTGCGCGCGAAGGTTTACAATAACTGACGTCCTGTCGCTTCCACAGCTTGGAGAGCACTGAGACCAATTTTGCGCCAAAGTTTAGCTTTCCCCACCTACGCCAATTGGTTCGATCCCTCTCCGACAAATAAGAGCGGCGCGGGAAATTCAATTGCATTACTTTTGAAAAGCACCCTCTATGCAAGTTTTACAAAATCTTTAATTCAAGTCTCTTACTTAGCTCACCTGTTGTCAATTGTCTTCTCGTTGCGAGTGCCACTTTCGCCAACGCAATGGTAGCGCGCACGGAATGCGAACGAAATATCGCACCGCAACCGAGGTGCCATCCTTTAGGGCGTCCAAGGGGGGATGGGCTGGGGGTGGGTACTACGCAGGGGAAGGGAAGGGGTGGGGTAAGTTTCGAAATCCGCCCCCACGTGCTCCGAGGGAGAAAGGTCGCAGCGGAGGGAAAATCGATGGGGGAGGGAAAGGACATCTAGTCGGCCGGGACGGGGCCGGGCAGAGGGTGGGGGGGGGTTCCCCAATGGCGCGGGGGAGAGAGAGAGACGGAAACAAAGACCCCAAAGGGGGGTCGTTGAACCCACCGGGCCCCCTCCACCCTTCAACCCCCGCCATACGCCGCCCACACTCTCCCTGTCTACCGCCTGCAACTGGGTCTTCGGTGCGCCCGGCCCACGCGGACGGGATCGACCTTGCCGGGGTCGTCCTTTAAGAGGGAAAAGGGTTGCGGGGAATTCTGGGGCACCTCGCGTCCTCCCGGAACGCAACACCCTCGTCTCGTGTCTCGACCACCCGATGACTGAATTTTCGAACGGCCGCTGTCCATTGCGTCAATTAGTCCAAATTTCGTTATTAGGCATCCTTTGATGTCGTCCATACAAAACGTCCACACACACAAAAACACAAACATTTATAAGCATAAATACATTTAGTTTGTGGGTGATAAACTGCAATGAAATGTAAAACAGTTGCTGCTCATAAAATATTAATACAATCTTGTATCCTGCCTTTCAAATGCAAGCAACGGATGCATGCATGCCGGGATCAAAGCTTTCGTTCGAAAACCGCTCAAAAGATTTCCATGAAAATTAGTTTCTGCAGATTTTGGAGAGAGATTTATCGAGTTGGGTCTCGTTTTGGGTGAACTATTGGAAGGGGCACACAAACCTGTCTCAAAATGCATTATAAATGGAAGCGTATTTACGCAATTCAGTTGTTTTCCATTAGCTTGGCAGCATTTGCATCGAGTCCCGAGTGAGAATCGTTTGCTTTTGGCGTTCCTTCCTTGGAGGGTTGAGTTGTGAGTGAGTCGAATTAAAATGGAGTAAAGCTGGGGGCTAAGTACGTGCATGTTTTTATGCGGCTGCGTGTACTTTTAATCCGTTATTTTAAGTTATTTTGCCGCCATGCGTCCCACAAAACTTTCGCCTTGCATTAATAACCTGGGTAACTTTGACTAATCGTTAACCGCTTTGGAAATACTGAAGCGGTTGTAAAACTTTTTATGGACGGTAAACAAGACTCAGCCCCGCAAACGGAGTCAAGGCTTCGTCTTCCCGATACTTATTTGGGGAACGTGTATTTCATATTAATGTTTTGAGGTCACCCGCCACAGCTGGGCTCCGAACTCATTCGATAAAAAACGTGGAGGGTATACACTAGATTAGATAGACCGATTCACAAAACTATGACGTGTTTTAACGAAATGAGCACGGAGGCGAGGGCATTGAATGAATAGCTGCATAATGTGTAAAAAAAGCCTACATAAAGGAATGCTTTGGCGACAAGGACCTTAAACTCACGTTCTACGTTAAATGTCAGTGAAAACTTGAATATTGAGTGAAAGTTCGTACCGATAATAAAGATCGTAGTTGAGGAAAGGGAGTAGGAGCAGATTGGACGTTCTTAAAAGGAACGGACAGAAAGGAGTTAGACTGCGATACTGTTCCCCGTGACCCAATCTGTGAACTTCATGGACCAGATGGCTTTAAATCCCCATTTGTCCTGAACTCAGTCACAATTGAAGCATTTTTTGCACTTTAGCATAAACTATTTTGTATTTAACGGATAAGGAAGGGAGCTGCGTTCGTAATTGTCACGACATTACCGACGTCGACGTAGAGACGTATGTGACGTTATCCTCCGATAACGTCGCCGCTGCATAACTGCGCTGGAGATCGGCCGAGCAGTCGCGAATCACTCCCCCCGCCCCCACACCGCCCCCCCCATCAGAGCCACGCGGATTTTCCTGCTTGGGTGAAAGATAGCGCGGGAGTCAATATTTGCGATCGTAGTTCCAAGCGCACTAGCCTCGTAAAGTGGTAGCCGGCTGTTGGACCATATATTTCCTGGACAAAATGAAGAAAAATCAACGGAACTAGACATAGTCACTCATAGCTTTATATCCGACAGCAAACAGGATAGTTAATTGAATGAAAGTTTTCAAGAAGAAGGCTTAGCGGGAATTCTAATTAATGGAAAGTGAGTTGGCAGGGCACTTTGCGTGATTTTCTGCCTCAGTGGAGACCCCACGCGGTGGGTTTCACTGTGATCTATCCTTTTGATCCCCTAGATACATATCCCGACTATTGAGTGACATTCCTAAACAATTAAATAGTTTTCTATATTATTTTGTCAACAATGCCACCGTTAAAACAAAAAATAGACACCTAATGGAATAACATGCATCAAAATTACAGCGCTGTGTACATCGCGCATTCCTCTTGCCAAAGTGTGCCTCATGTGTGTGCAAGGTTTGCATAACAAGTATCAGTGACACCTGTTTTTTCTGTGTGGGTGGAGTGCTAAATTCAGACCGTCGGTTAAGTGTGCACATGATCGCAGATCGTATATTGACATTGATATAAGACAGTCCACACACCATTATCACTGAAAATTTGGAGATGCAAAAGATCTGCGCTAAACTGGTCCTCCCGAAGGTCTTTGGACGTACGACCAAAAGCTGAGTCGAGTGTGTTTGCGAAGACCTTATGCAACGACATCGCGACGACTCCCCAACCCCCTTACAGTCTCACTTGGCACCAGCAGACTACTTCCTACCTCTATGAAAACGAAATCCTCCGTCAAAGGACGCCACCCTCAAAGGACCCTCAGTGCCGTCAAAGAAGCTTGCACGCGTACCCTTAAGGAGCTTCCGGAATCCGCCTACCAGGGAGCCTTGGATTTATGGTAAAGCCGCAAGGGCAAAAGTTACATCCTGCATACCCTATCTTTTTTTCCCTTACCTTGCTTCTCAAACATACTTATTTACCTTCTTGAATTAGCCTTCAGCAGTCGGAGACGAACTGAATAAGCATCTCGAGAGACGCAACTGGGTTTGAACCAGAAATCCCTCGGTCAATATCCGCTCATCTATCAGGGGTTTACATCTATATAATACCCCGCAGGCCGCCCCAGGGGCGCGGGGTCACCACTCGTAAAACATGATAAAGCCGCATGCAAAACCAACAAATTCATGCAAATCTACACCCATTGAGGCGCATATAGGCACGTTAAAACTTTTAGAACTTACACGCATGCAAATACATATACTATCAAATAAAATGGGCCACTGAATATATGCAATATACACGCATACGGTATCATGTCAGCTTGTCTAAGCATATTTACCAAAATTGGCGATCCTGCTAAAGAAGGAAAAAAAAAACTGTCGCCGTAGGCTCAATGAATAATCCAATCAACACCAATCTCCAGGTCTCCTTCAAACGAACACTATTGAGATCTGAAACGACTTCTTTGGTTCGCGACGACGACAACATCGAAGGACGTTCGGCAACGAAGCAATCGATAGGCCGCCAATCCATTGATCGATCATCAATCTCCGATAGCGTTCTACTTTGATGGCTGACGACATCGAATTTCACGCCAGATTTAATTGAAAGTTAAAGCAAAATCTTAATCGTGATAATCGCTAAGAAGCATTAAATGTCACATGAGCATGAATGCGATGTTAGTCTGCGGGCGAATGCAAAGACGAGGAAATCGATAGAAGCAGACGCGCGAGCGAGAGAGGGCGACGAAAGACGGAAAAATTCGCCAAACCACGCGTCTGACTCTTTGCGGACGATACTTTTGCTGTGGCAATTGGCTTTGTAATGGAAGATAATGCCAAGGGACAGAAATGAGAATAGATGAAATTTAAAGCGAAAGAAATCAATGAGGTTATCAGAAATTGAGGAAAACTAAGATAAACATTATATATATATATATATATATATATACATATTGTTCTCCGTATGGCGGGATTTCGTGTTTGAATGTTATATATATATATATATATATATATATATATATATATATATATTCATTCAAACAGAAATAGGTATAAGGAAAGGGGATAGGAAAACACATAATAGGCGAAGACAGGACATGTGGGGAAGGCGGTTTTTGATCGGAGCACTTTGGCGCTTTATAAGATCGCAGATCTCAAGGTAAATCAGGTTTCCCTATTAGCTCAACTGGTAGAGCATCCGCCCGGAAAGTGGAAGGTCCGTGGTTCAAATCCCGGATAGGGAAATATTTTTACTTTCGTGATCTGCTCAAAAACCGCCTTCCCCACATGTCCTGTCTTCGCCTATTATGTGTTTTCCTATCCCCTTTCCTTATACCTATTTCTGTTTGAATGAATATTTGTGCGCCGTATGGCGGGATTTTCAAGTTTGAATATATATATATATATATACATATATACATATATATACACATATACATTACATTTGTCGTGGTGGAAGGGCTTGTGTGTTCCGATGACCCCTAGAGCTCTGCTGGCGGGAGTAATAATAATTACTCCTGGAAGGGTCACCCATGCCAGATAGGTCGAAGGTTAGGAGCCAGACGAAAGGTAGTCCACGCAGCGTCTGTTCCTCAGTGAGGCGGCTGCAATGGCGTCTGACCCCAGTGGGGCGGCCATTAAGTGATGGTGTCACGTTAAAAACACTATTGAGGAAGGCAACGGGAAACCACCTCAATTATGATTCCCAAGAATATAATGATGGGCACTATAGATAATGAGTCCTGGCAACTACGAGACTCGGCCCAAGAGGCCGTGTGTCGTGCCCGGCAGCGGGAGAGGCAAGGCTTCCGCGGTCGTCATCCCACGAAACCCTTGCAGGGAAGAAATAACTTCAGCAGGACAGAAGACTCAGAAGAAGGCGAACGTAGTTAGAATAGGAACCTTGAACGTCAGGACAATGTTGAGGAGAGGCAAATTAGAAAATATTAAGCGAGAGATGGAAAGAGGTAATATAGATGTTTTAGGTCTTTGCGAGGTGAGATGGAAGGATAGCGGGGATTAATGGAGTGACAATTATAGAGTGATATACAGCGGCGGGGACGAGAGCCAACGAGGGGTTGCCGTAATTTTAAATAAAGGGGTAGGAAGAAGCGTAGTCAACATAGAGCAAGCGACAGATAGAATTTTACTCGTAGAGATTAAAGCAGAGCCGACGAACTTGGTCATTGTTCAGGTATACATCCCACCGAGCAACCACAAGGAGGAAGAAGTCGATAGGATGTATGATGAGTTAGAGGATATCATCGCGAGTGTTCCTGCAGGGAGACATTTGATAGTGATGGGGGATTGGAATGCGACGGTAGGCGAAGGAAGAGATGGTGGTGAGGTGGGGGACTAATAATAAATTACATATATATATATACACATTACATATAGAAATAATTAGGTAATCTACCAGTTAAGGTAGGTTTTTGGATGGACACAACTATCAAATAAACATTTTGTGACTCCCCACCTAGCAAACTAATCTATATCAGGTCCCTCTTCATCTCGGTGTACTTCTTTCCTCCCTTCATCCCGTCCAACATCCCTATCCTGTTCCTACCCTTACCTCGCTTGCCCAACATTCTCCCCTCTATTACCCTCTTCAACATTCCACTACCGCTCAATACGCCTCTCATCCATTTTTCCTGCCTCCATAGGATTTCTCTCAACAAACCCCTCTCCTACCCCACCATTTCTAGTACTTCCTCATTTGTTTTCCTTTCGGTCCATTTCACCTTCTCCATTCTTCTCCACACCCACATTTAAAAAGCCTCCAATCTACGTCTATCCTCCTGCTTCAATGACCACGTTTCCGCGCCGTCCATAGCTACGCTCCATATCAGAGTTTTTACGAGTCTTGTCTTAACATCCCTACTCAACGTCCCCGTCATCAACTCCCTCCTCCTTGAGAAAGCCTCCTTGCCTAGCGCAATTCTTCTCCTTACGTCCCTACCATTTTGACCGTATTGGTCCAAAACACTTCCGAGATATGTAAACTGTTCTACCTGCTCTATTTTTTCCCCGCCTATTTTAATATTTAGCTTAGCCTTTTTCTTTCTGGAAAATTGCATAACCTTTGTTTTATTAATATTGATTCTCATCCCATATTTATCGCACCGAACCTCCAATTCACTCAACAATGCTTGCAACCCCTTGGCTGACTGAGCAACTAATGCTTGGTCATCAGCAAACCTAACCGATTTTACGAATTCCCCTCCGACTTTCATTCCTACCTCCAGTTCTTCCCATGCTTCTTTAATCATTTCCTCTACGTATACGTTGACAGTACCGGTGACAATCGGCAACCCTGCCTTACACCTCTTCCTAACACTGCCCATCCTGACTCTCCGTTCCCCACTCGCACCTGAGCAGTCTGAGACATGTACAGGTTGCGGATCAGTCTCCTGTCCCTCCAATCCATCCCTATTTTCTGCAATACACGCATTAATTTTTCCCAATTCACTCTATCAAACGCTTTTTCGAAATTTAGCAATACAGGCAAAAACGTCCTGATTGTATTCTATATTCCTCTCGACTAGTGATATAATTGCTGCAATGGCATCACGCGTACCTCTTCCTTTCCTAAACCCAAACTGATCATCCCCTAAGTAATCATTTGCCTTACTCTCTATCCTTTTGTTGATGATCCTGAGAATAACTTTAGCTGCGTGGGATATCAAACTTATTGTTCTGTAATCCTCACATGACGAAGCCTTTGCCTTTTTTGGAATAGGAACTAACACCGATCTCACAAAATCTTCCGGCCAGATTCCTTCCTCATAGATACTACGAATTAGTCCATATATGGCCTTCTTCCCACCTTTCCCTAACCATTTCAATATTTCTACAGGAGTATTGTCCACCCCCACAGGCTTATTTGCTTTCATCTCCTTTAATGCCCTTTCTATTTCATCGTCAAGTATGCCTGGACCTAAGCTATCTTCTTCTACGTCATGTTCCTTTTCTATGTCTAACCTTGTCGGCCTAAGTTCTTTACCATACAGTGTTTCTATATATTCCTTCCATCTCTCTTGGATTTTTTCTGGTTCAACTATTATATTACCCCATTTATCTTTAACTGTTAGCACAGATCTTGCCTTATTAATTTCCGATAATAACTTAACCTTGCTGTATAGAGCACCAATTTCACCCTTCTTCTGTAAACTTTCCATATCCTCGCATTGCGTTTTCCACCATTCTTCTTTTGCTTTATTTGTGACCCTTCTCAATTTATTGTTTAACTCTTTGTACTTCATTTTGCCTAACTCTGTGTTTACATTTTTCCATCTTCTTCTCTCATTCTTCCTTGCAATCATCTCATCCGTTACCCAAGGTTTCCTTATCCTTTTCCCGTTAACGGTTCCTATAGTGTCTTTAGCGGCTTCCAATATCCCTTTCTTGATACATTCCCATTTTTCTTCGATAGTACTCAGTTCTTTACCGCCATCCATCATTTTCTCTACAGCCTGCTGATACTCCTTCCTCGTTAATCCATTTAATGCTTCTAAATTCCATTTCCTAACCCGCCGCCCTTGCCTTATCTTCTTGAAACGAACATTACATTTCATAACAACTAAATTGTGGTCAGAGTGCGCATCCGCTCCTGGGAAACTGTGCGAATTTATCACACTGTTCCTAAACCTGTGCCTAACCATAATATAATCTAACTGATACCTTTCTGAGTCACCTGGCATTTTCCATGTATACCTACGCCTTTTGTGGTGTCTAAACCATGTGTTGGTGATGACTAGCCCCTTTCTCCTGCGGAATTCAATTGCTTTCTCTCCGCGTTCATTCCTCGTGCCTAACCCATAGTCCCTCACCTCACCACCATCTCTTCCTTCGCCTACCGTCGCATTCCAATCCCCCATCACTATCAAATGTTTCCCTGCAGGAACGCTCGCGATGATATCCTCTAACTCATCATACATCCTATCGACTTTTTCCTCCTTGTGGTTGCTCGGTGGCATGTATACCTGAAAAATGACCAAGTTCGTCGGCTCTGCTTTAATCTCTACGAGTAAAATTCTATCTGTCGCTTGCTCTATGTTGACTACGCTTCTTCCTACCCCTTTATTTAAAATTACGGCAACCCCTCGTTGGCTCTCGTCCCCGCCGCTGTATATCACAATCCCCGCTATCCTTCCATCCCACCTCGCAGAGACCTAAAATATCTATATTACCTCTTTCCATCTCTCGCTTAAAATTTTCTAATTTGCCTCTCCTCATCATTGTCCTGACGTTCCAGGCTCCTATTCTAACTACTTTCGCCTTCTTCTGAGTCTTCTGTCCTGCATCAGTTATTTCTTCCCTGCAAGGGTACATTACATATATATGTGATGAGATATATATATATATATATATATATATATATATATATATATATATATATATTCCCTACCTTAACCGGTAGATTACCTAATAATAATATTCATTCACATAGAGATAAGGAAACTGGGAAAGGAACACAAAAAGGACGAACACAAGAGAGGTGGACAAGGCGGATTTGAGCAGATCACAAATGTAAAAATATTTTCCTCGACCGGGACTTAAACATCGGATCTCTCCACTTGCCATTTGGCGGATGCTATAACCACTTGAGCTTTCGAGAAAATGTACTTAACACTGATATCTGCGATCTTATAAAGCGCCAAAGTGCTCCGATTTTTTGCCCAGGAGATGGCGTTAGGGAGCTGTTATTCCCACCAAAGGAGAAATCGCCAAACAAAGAGGAAACACTGCACAAACACAAACGCACCTATCCTTCATGGTGCTGTATGCTTGCTAACCTACTGTCCATTCTCCTCTTGTGTTTGTCTATTTCTCCTTTGGTGGGTGTATTGGATGAACACAGGAGAGTTGGGGAAGGCGGAATCAAGCAGACCACTAATGTAAAAATATTTTCCTCGACCGGGACTTGAACACCGGATCTCCCCCCCTTTTTTTAATAGTTCTACCGCATGATATTGAATAAACGTATCATTTTGTTTTATATTTTTGCATGTTATGTAATGTTTCATGTAATGATTGGGCGTTCATGGTAGGATACCTAACACCCCCCAAGACACGCCCTTTCGTCGGCTTTAGTCTAAATTTAGTCTAAATTTATTTTGTCCCCTTCAAAGTACTCAATTCAATTTGGTCTACATCGATTTCGTCCCCTTCAGAAGACTCTCCATTCGTTGCTATGCACTCATCCCGTCTTCTTCTTTTCCACTGTTTAATGCACCCTTGAAAGTCCTCGGTAGTTAGGATTTTTAGTTTTCTCGTCGCTTCTTGCTTTATAGTGTCCACATCTTCCCAGTGATGTCCCTTCATCACATTTTTGCATTTTGGGAATAAGAAACAGTCACAGAGGGCGAGACTTGGCGAATACGGAGGATGATCTAGGATGGTGATTGATTTTTTGCTAGAAACGGGCGTACAATCAATGCGGAATGTGCAGGTGCATTGTCATGGTGAATAATCCATCCATCATGTTTGGTTAAAATAGTGTGCACGGTTGATTTTCCTAAATTCAGTTAATCAGATATCTTTCCGACAGTTTTTCGACGATCGGTAAGAAAGACAAGGGAACGCACACGATCATTGTTGTCGACAACACAGGTGGTTGAAGGTCGTTCAGGCCTTGCAACATCCGTTGTCTTGCCGGCCTTCTTTTAAACGCTTAATCCACTTGAAAACGGATGTTTTCTTAAGATCATTATCACCGTAAACAGCTGTCAACATGTCAGTAGTTTCTCGATAACTTTCACCGCACTTTATCAAAAAACTTTTTGTTGATTCGTTACTCTGTGATTTCGTCAATTTCCATTTTCTACAGACAGTAAAAATGACAACAGAAACTAACATATCTGGCACCATGCGCACAGCTCGACGATCCACCAAGCAAAAACGGCTTATTGGGCCTCAGGCAACTAACTATTGTGAATTTCGCTGTTAAATTTGCAAAATCGTGAAACTTACATTTGTTTTTGATGAAGTAGGTTACGTATCATCACAATATTTTCAGTGATAACGGAAACAGAAAATGTACTCATCTAAATAAAAAAACTCCTTCGAATGGAGTGCTAAAAAATAGCAAAGAGATGTTTGGATATTTGACGGTGTATTTGAGGTACTCTCATAGCGTCGGCATCTACTTCGATATGGGAGTGTTGACGTTCTCAGTGACCTTCCAAGGTGCTCACCAGATATTTTGGGTTTCAATTAACTCTAGTTTTGCTGCACTCCTGAATACAGCTGATCACCAGTGTGGAAAAAATTAGTTGAATATTTAGTTATTCTCAGTCAAGGAAATCGTCCCGATTCCTTCTTGCCTGCATTCGGTCCGCTGGTTGGAAACCCCTGGTTTATGGCAGAAACCGGAAAGTGAAAATCGCTAAGATGATCTGGGCTCTAGGATTTGATTTCCCAAACTGCCTCGTCGCGGTTTTGCCTTCCAAAGCAACGCGGGTTTGGGATTATTCACTCCGTTTCCGCAACAGGTTCGAATTATTGGTATTCAGATAATGGTTTTACACACTCTAATCTCGATTCTTCAGGGTGATCGAGATGGTGCGGAGGCTAACGTACAGGCTTCCCACCTGTTCCCGGTTGCAAAGCCCGAGTTCAAATCCTGGAGACTACAAATATTTTTAGTGGTATCCCGATCCCTACTTGAGGTGCTTTGTGGAGAGTACTCTGAGTGAGTACGACGTCCGTCGGATGGGACGGTAAACTCCGGACCCCTTGGCGCCTTTCTAAGAATAGGCTAATGCCGACGCCGGGTTGCTCTCCACCCTTCATCCTTTTCTATCGATTCCAATGGCGTAACTGACCTTAACTGTCGGTCGCCTCCCCAACAAAAACAAAAAAACCAATCGATTCTTCACCCTGCATGGTTCACATTAAAATTATCGGGAAATCTTTCGGAAAGAAAAGGATTTATATCACATATTGCTCCAATGCCTCAAAATTCTTCAATGACCATCCCTTGAGCACACTTCGCCAGATCGACACGCTTTTGTCAGAGCGGTTTCTCCACGACTTGAATGCTCCCTGGCTAGCGGATTCCAGAAGGCCATTAAGGGGACGCGTACAAGCTTCTTCGGCGCCACTTAGGGTCCCCTAGGGTGGTGTCCTTTGAGGAGGGATTTCACTTTTGGGAATAGGAAATAGTCTGCTGGTGTCAATCCGGGTCTGCAAGGGGGTTGGGGAATCGTCGCGATGTCGTTGCAGGTCTTGGCAAGCAGACACTATCGACTCTGCTCTTGGTCGTCCGTTAAGACCCTCGGGAGTACGAGTTCAGCCTGCGCAGATTTTTCGGATCGCAACATTTAGTTGAGTGATAATTGTGTGTTTACTGTCATCTTATAAAGGCTAGTATACGATCTGCGATCATGCGAACTCCTTATCAACGGTCTGAATTCAGAACTTCACATTATTAACGATACTTTTCATACAAACCTTTTAGAAGGCACAGCGTATAATACGGACAATTTGGCCGATAAAGGTGAAAGGTGACATCTTGTTCATTCCGAAACAGTGACGTCAATTTGCGAACGCCATCGGCACTCGTCGTGTGCTCTCTTGCTCCCGTGGAATGGACAATGGGATGCTGAGAGGATCGGTGCGCAGAGGCACGAGGGGATGGATGGACGGGGGTAGGGGATGGAGTGCGCTCGAGAACAGCCGATAGGGAGAGACTTGAAGGAGCCACGAAAAACGACAGCGGGGGTCGACCTTGGAGCAGCCGCGTTTATGTTCGCCCCGGTCGTCGCACCGCCGCCGGCGCGACTCGCCCGGCCAGTCAGTCGGTCAATCGCCGGGAAGTGGACCAAGGTCCGTCCCATCCCACGCGCGGGAGCGGGAGAGGGGCGCCCTCGGGCGAGTCACTCACCCGGACGAAGGGGTGGAGAGGGGAAGGATTGATTGGGGGAAAATGGCTGACCACGCGTATTGACACTTGAAGAATACCTGCGGCGCTCGTGTCGCGATCCCCCGCTGATTCACCGGCAAACCTCAGGGAAAAATGTGTGACGTCTTCGCGATTTAATAAGTATCATGGGAAAGGGGGGGGGAGTGCGAAAGAGAGCTCATTACTCATTAAGCGTAAAGTCATCGATCGTCACGTACGTCCCCCAAACAATCTTGGCAGCCCTTTTGGGCAAACCTTCACCCTCCCACATTTACCGGTCATTTTACATGGTTAATATTGCATGGCATTTACAAGAAACGAGAAGAGGAAAATTAACACTGGGGAAAACTACATCAATAAGAAAACATTTAAGGAACCTCCAAACTTTGACTGTCATAATTATTATTGTTAACGCCATGGCTACATTTTTTTCAGCAACTTTCATTATAATGTTCATTCCATTTGTTCAGTACAAATCAGTATAAGTCTTCTTTCCGAAGAAGGGCGATGGCTCGCGAGACCGGCCGGGAGGCTGGATTATGCAGCCGAAGTCCACCTCGTACATTCCGAATGAAAGGACACCTCGTGGCCCACAATTCATTCAACATCCAATGGCGGCATTGAAATGGCTTAGTTCAAATGTAGAGCGTAAAAATAGACCAATGTAAAGCGTTTCCTTCCTAACTTTCTCCAGCGACGACCGCCATATGGGCGACCGCGCTCAGCCATCTCCATGAAATACGAATCAGGTACATCCAACCTTACTGCTGAACGACTTCGGCCTTATTTCCATATAAATTCCGATCCATGGGCATAACGGGAGGAAATTTCAAACTGAAATCAGGCACAAAAAATAAAATGCAAAATGAGGACTAGGTATTCTGAACTATGAAAGTTCTAATTTTTTGTTAGCTTGTCCACATATGTATGTGTTCCACCCAGGAGAAATCGTGAGTGAGGGTAACGCCTGGGCACGCCTGAGTCTACACATCCCATTTCGATGTTGTCGATGCAGTAGGCGTTCGAGAGGGAATTGCCCTTTTTCAAAAAAATTATGGTTACGCACTTTTTAAGTTTAACTTTTTAATTTCCAAGCGCCGCACCAGTGTTGTCTAGCATTCAAGTCATTTTGGAATACGTGAAATAGAACAGTTTGTATTGCAATGACAGACCGATTGGATTCGCCGCATCACTAACAGTTAGCTAGCTACAAGATGGGCAAGTTAAAGAATGTGCATGCGATGCCCTAAAAAGGGTTGGACGGGGGAAGGGGGTTAAGAAAGGGGATGCCCGAATGCGAGGGTTCTTTGTACCCTTCTCTCCATATGTCCCAAATTGATTGGATTGATCGATGGAACGCCTTCCTAGACCATTTTCCATAAATAAGTACATTTGGCTTTATGTAACCACTCTCATTTATTCCCTTTATATTGACATTCCCTTCCTATTTGAGAGAAAGCACAATTGCACAAATTAGAAATCTACTCGACATTTCTTTCGCATGAAATTCCGCCAAACATTCAATCCAAAGACATTTTATTTCTCTCGCATCTCACTTTTGCATCCGAAAAGATATCCATTACATTTTATTAACTCATAAAACTGCCGAAGAAAAGCTTTTTAGAAAATTGTCTAACGTTGGAAATTGGCAGTTATTTTCAGTTTCAAGGCTAACGTTATGATAAATTGTTACTTGCTGTTTTCGATACTTTATCAGAAGGTAAAATACTGAAATGCTGAAAAACACGTTTCAGAATTTTAAAAGAGAAATTGAAAGTATAAATATCCCCAGATTTTCCCGGATAACATCACAAAAAAAATTCCAAAGACGGGAAATAATGTATTCTAATCGTCCACTGCGAAAAATTCTATTTGCTATTAATTAATGGCATTGGCATCCATTGTCACTGTATTAACACTTTTAGCCGATTTACTTATTTAGGGCTATTCCTAATAAATCCTCCATTGTTTCTATACTTTCGTGTTTATGATTGATTGCTCTTTATTTTGCCTCGTGACTGTTGTATTTTAAGAAAACGAATGAAGACAATATATCTTGAAACTACCTGAATGAATTGAAACCTTGGGTTGGTAGAAAATTATAAGATATTAATATTTTTATCGCTTTAGCAAAACGAAACGCCGGTGATTCATAAAGTTAGTCTCGAACAAGACACCAAATAGTGCCAGGTGACTCTTCATGATTAAAATTTACTTAAATTTAGTGTTCCACGCAGCACGGCTCACGGGGCACAGACCGAGAAAATCCCTTGGGACTGGGATGCTTCAAGAAATTGAAGATTAAAAAAAATGGAACGAGCCCAGCCCATGTTTTCTTATGCATTCGCCATTGTTTCCACAAAAACGCTTTCCTTTTTCACGCCGCCGCTGTCGTGTTTTACGACCGTGCCCGGCTGTTATCTACCCCCCCCCCCCCCCGGGCACCGCCATCGCTAACGGGATCAGCCCATCCATCCCCTGAGCCCACATTTCGAGTGCGGGCTTAACCGACGCACCCAATCAGGATTGAAAAGGCCTCACACGAACACAAACATTGCATGAATGTCCCAATCAAACCTCGCATTTAGAACATATATTTAGGGCGTTTTTCATAATCATGGTTCGCTTCGGGAGAGTGACATGTCCAGTGATCGCGAGAAAGAAAAAAAACTCTCGAATGGCTTCATTTATTTTAAATTCACCAACAATGCCACGGTAGTTTCGGAAGTATAATTCGCTCTCGGGCGGAAGGCAGTATTTCTGTATTCTTTGTGCCGTTAAACCTCCATTCAAAAGAACAGCAAGGTCGTTGAATTAATACGCTTTTCCTCTCCCAAAAGTCAATGCATTAAGGCTACTACTGGCACCGCAGAGCCTTACACTCAGCGCTACATCTTCACAAAACCCCGTAAGCCGCCGCAGGGGCGTTTGGCAGGAGGTATTAGGTCACCAGAAATGCGTGCACCAATCCCAATCATGTCACCTCTACACAAATATGGGTTTGATCGTGCACTCGATCAATTTTAACAACACAAAATAAAATACATACATGCACCAATATTCAATAACAAGATACGTATATTCAAATTATTCTGTCGAACTGCTAAAAAGATGGGTCTATTAAATAGAAAAATAATATTCAGAAAATGGACAAAATAGACAAACGGCCGATTCTAATTATCTCCTACGCGATTGCTCTCATGTCTATTTTGATCTCTAAAGGTGCGAGGAAAAAACTACATTTTAAGTCCGTTCTTCTATCTATAGCTCTGATTTTAGGCACGTAATATGATCTACCATAGTTAGCCTGGACCTGTAATATATCTTTAACATCCTCAAATAAGTAACCTGCCTCAAATGTGCGCAAATCAAAGTTAAGACGATATTAAAACAGTGAAAAGCGTAATGTATACGGAGCATTCCTTCCTTACATGTCATTAAAACGTCATGCAGAACGATAATACATTCGAGCACTCGTTGTAATAGTGAACTCTTAAATACGTGAATTCTCCTCCCCTGCGATGAATGGACGTACCAGAGTGGAACGATTGATGGTTTGACTCCTGTAAGGCCCAGTGAAGTGGCGTCGCTACCTGCGCGCAGGCCTTAACTTATTTAGGTGGAGTTGACTCAAGAGCTCACACACAGATGACACACTTCGGAACTTCATCGAATTTCTCTGGCTCTTTTCGGGCATAACTTTTAGCCTTTCCTTCGTGAGAATCGTGAATAGGACGGAGCAGTGAAGAGCGGAGAATTTAGCTGTCGCCTCGAGGTGCTCGAGAGGAGGGAAGTGGGATCAATTTCTATTCGCCTCCCTTTGGAATTAGAACAGGACGGCAGAGAAGTTCGGCAGGCATCAAGTGGAATCAAAACGACACACGAGGGCTGCCAGGGGCGGAGAGGCAACTTCTGCCCTCTAAGAAGATAAGCTTTCAAAACAAGGAGGCAATAAATTCAACGGAGTCTCCCGAAACAGAACGGAATTTTTCACGAGAAAACGAAACAAAAAAGGTCGTTCGAAATGTTACCACTAAGTAGGTTTATTTGCCAAGCGTCTGCGCCTCTCGTGAACACGACTTAAAGTACAGACTTCAAGACTGTCGGTGATAAAAGGAAACGCATCCCAGCGCACGGTAAATAATGCTATTAAGAGGAAAAATTACGAAGGAATGTTTTTATTTATATGTTCTCAGGGAGAAAAAACTCGTGGTAGTATTCGCGTGGGGTTTCCACTCATTGTGGCGGAGATGTAGGCCGTTGAAAAAGCAGACCAGAGTAGAATAAAGGGACAGAAAAAATTGAGGCTAGAAAGATAAAAAGCGAAGAGTACGAAGAGGAAGAGAAGAAATCACCTTTGGGGAATATCGTGCGCAGTAAAGAAGGTCACGACAAATGATCAATGACTTGAGGTATCGTGGACTGAATAGGAATACATTAGTTCATTGGAGGAACACAAGTGCGACAGGTCTCTTAGGGGAATTAGGCTGGGAGCCCCATGAAATACGAAGATAACAAGCGAGACTTAGACTTTTAGAAAGATTCAGAACAAACGAGTTTAATGATGACACTAAAGGAATTATAATGACCCCACACTACTTGGGTAGATCAGACCACAAAGATAAAATAAGGGAGATAGATTCCAATACAGATAGATTCAAATATTCTTTCCCAGAACAATCAGAAATCATAATATTAAGAAACCGAAGTCACTTAAGAAATATTAAAACAATTTAATTTACAAGTCAGGACAAAATTAAACATTGCAAAGATACCAGGTTTATTTGTAGGTGCATGTGTAAGTTCGATGGTAGTTTGTGTGTTTGCATGTGTGTGGGATTTAAGGATTTTTGCAAGAATGCATACCGTGTTTTGCTGGTATACTGTAAATTTGTGCCTTTTGCATGCTGTTTTACCCTAATTACGGGAGGTGCCCTTAACTGCCACCGCCACAAGCCTTTGCGGGGGGCTTTCGGTGTATTAAGTAGATGTGATGTAGAGGGATCCCCAACCCCCAAAGACCAGGGGACAAGCACGAATGCGAACTGGCGCAGGGAAGGTATCAGGAAGTAGGAGAAAAGCGTCCTAAACCCATCGTTCATAGGTGGAATACTTGGAGGGCAAGTAAATGAAAAGAAGACTTTTTTTCCCATCCGCACGCAGTCACTCCCAAGCGAAGTGAATTCGGAGAAAGGCGAGAGAGAGAGGGGGATTCGCAGCGACAGCCCTCGTCACGTCCTCTCTTCCTCCCCCGAGAACAAACACTTCTCTTCGGCGACGGAGCCCCGCACGAGACGGTCCTCCCGACGACCGCTCCAACTCGAGACACGCCCCCTCGAAAGGAAATTGTTTTAAGTTTCGAGGCGGAAGAAATTCAGTCTGACGGGAGGAGAAATGGAAAACAAAACACGGGCGTATCATTCTGATGGAGTTACGAGAAAGCTCTCGCCTGCAGTTCGACGCGATGGCGGGCCGGAAGCAAGGAGGCATCGAATGATGCAGTACGTGTATGGACGACGCTTTTCTCCACGGAACACGTGCACTACGCGTGGCCGGCGGGCCGCACAGTTTATATTATTAATAGCCCCCGCATGCGCCACAATTTCTGTCGTTGAAGACCGCTAATGTGTGTGTTTTTTACGTTAAACAACATTTCACCTTCTCATTATTATTTTATTTTTTCATCTAAATTATAAATCAGTTACTTTTGTCATTAAGTTCAAATAAAATATTTTTTCAGTCGAGTGGTTATTTACCTATGTAACAAACTTACCTCTATCCTAAACTAATTTCCACGTAAAAGAGGGAGTGTCCATATTCTGTCAGGTTTTCCAAAAACGCTCCGTGAATTTGGAGGATACGCTGTGCGGCCCACTGAAAGACAAGTCGTGGATCTGTTTTCCAAGGGTATATCCATTGCATTGCTGACTTTATTTCCTTTGAGATATCGCGTGCACTGATCTTTTACAATATTACGGAGGTTGTCAATTTTTAAACGATTATAAAATTATATTATCTACGAATTACAAGAGATGTGAGATATATCATTTTCCAAATCCATCAACGCTGCGTAATAAATCAAACCCCAACCATTAAAAAGATATTATGACTTAAATTAACACACGTGTGACTATAATGTCCAGGAGAACACGCTTGTTCGTGTTTATTCTCATATATCATTTTCAAAGCAAATTAACTTCAGTATTACTGACTGATTCTTCAGTAATTAGTGACTAAATATGAATCCTTAATTGCACAACCAAATAATGCACCGTAGTACCAACTGATTATATGCCTGAAACCTCTGCTTTCGTCAAAATTTACCGTAAAACACGTATTTATATTCATGTATCAATATTTTTCTCAATATCGCATAACTTACAGTGCAGCTGTAAAACTTTGTTATGATAAACTAAGTAGCATATCCAAAATATTAGATGAGCTAGTTGGGAATCCACTGGGTGGAGCCGATGGTGCGCAGAACGGCGTGCCCGGGAATCGATCCTGGACACTTCGTTAGCAGTCCAGCGCCCCAATCACTATATTACCGCGCTCCTTTCTAAAATAAAATGACATTTACAAATGCATATCTGTTCATTTCATCAAATGAAACGTATTCACAAAGACAAAGTGGTTTTGGTTATTGAGAATTCGAGAATATCGTATTCCAATGTAGCCGATGGAAGTTGAGAAGCCCGGGATGACGTGGATTGGATATTCATTCACCGAATGCGAACAAGACGAGAATCCCTCTGAATATCGCTGTCGTGCTCATTAACAACGGCGAAGGTTTCCCCTACCAATTCGTCCCTGCGCAGAATACCAATTATGTTCCGGAACAAGTTCCATACGTGCTCAATGTTTTTCATTAGCTTTTGGCGAATCCCACTGACGTCTATGGCTGACCTGGGAGACACTGCGAAGGAAAATGGAAATATGGAAACCAATCTTCAACGCACACGTGAGTTAAATATTCAAAAGAAGAATGGCAGACGTGAGAATGGTTTTATATTTAATTCGATATCACTCGATGACGATTAATCGATTGTACATCCTGGGTGACGTGACGTGAAAAAACATTACCACACCCTGTAAAAAAGAATCAATACTACGGAGATTCATGAGAGATACATTTGCACATAATGATATCCGATTCCCCCCTGAATGAAGTAATGGCATTTCTACGTTTTTGCGACGTATTGCGGTGCTCCAGAAACCGATGACCCCAATTTTAAGTGTTCGCTTTTCTCTCGAGCGCCATCGTAACACCTCACTCTTAAAAAAATCCAAAGTTTTAAATAAATTGTTTTAATCCTGTCATACATAGAAACATATTTCATCCAATAAATTGCGTTACCCTACCGAATTCGAAGGGAAAGACTCGAGGGAAACTCGGTGGAAACTGGATCGTTATGGACTTGAGCTTTGCGGCATAGAGAATACATGCCCGGCAACATTAATAACAAATTTCAGCACCTCAAGAGCAGATAAACACTGCTAGGTGCGCCGACGATAGGAGAGATTCCTGCCCGAGAAGAGTTGGGCCTTCCGACGTGGGGCACACCAGGAAACCAAATCGGATCGCCATCTTCCGAGGGTTCCGTCATCGCCTGTGCATTGGGCAAGCTCATATCTGGGAAGAGGAGCCGCTCGGGGGCGCAGGGGGGGCGGACACGGGGGAGACGCACGCACCCACACGATCCCCACTCGCGAAACCGTGAAACGACTCCGATCCTCGTGGAGATCTGCGGGAGAGCGCGACGGGCCGCACGATCCATTCATCTCGAGGCGTTCCGCTCGGCACACCGAAGCCGAGATGCTATCTCCTCCGGGGAGAGGAACACTCCCAGGCGTGTGTTGGGAGGTTGAGCCCCGGAGGAGGTGCAGTGTCGCACCACCACTTTGCCGGAGGCGCGGGAATGAACGGATTCGGCGCGTCAGGACTCGTAGTTACTCCACCACCACTCAAAACGAGGGGAACTTCATATGTATCCACCCGAGACCAAAGTACCACGAATTAAATCTGCCAATTTGGTCTCGCAAGATCTACCCTTTTGGAAACCGCGTTGGTTTCTTACAAGTATATTCTGAGAATCGAGACATTCCATGGTTGCAATTATGTGCTCTTAAAATTTTGCATGAGATGAACGTGAGAGATATTGGTCGGTAATTACTCACATCTTCTCTGTCGCCTTTTTTAAATATGGGAGTGATATTGGTTACTTTCCAGTCTTTTGGTTCTGCGCGACAATTTATAGATATATAACCCTTCCCGCATGGGACTGACATTTAAATGAATGTTGTGCTCGTTACGGTATTGCTTGCCCTGCTTTGTTCGTTTCCAAGATTTTCCTTCCATCCCTCTTCCATCTATCATACTTTTCAATCCTGCATGACCTGTGTTTTACGGTGGAGACCTGCAGTATAAACGGTTGTGCTTCATTTTTATTCACTTTTTTCGCACAACCGATAACTAATTTATCAAGTGAAGTAACACTTGTTTTGCATTAAGTCTTCCTCCAGCATATATACAAATACGCACGTTATTTGATAGTTCTTTACTGAATATGTTTCCCTTTTCCCTTCCTCTCCCTTATCCTACCTTATCACCTACCCTTCCCGCGTCGTGTTTGCACTCCCTGCCACACACCTTTTTGGCGGATCGCGGGGTACCTATACTGATGTCGACGCCATTACCTCGGTGTTTCCTAAACTCCACTTTTTCATTGGCTTTTTTTCCGCAAATCATCACAGGAATTCAAGTCTCTTTAAGTGAAACCCTTGTTTCTTGGCACGCACGTCTTGCGCGTAAGAAAATCAACTCAGCAAGCGTTTAATAACCCTACCCCTCACAAAGGGAACACTGACCGCAAAATGCGACCACTTGATTGGAGTGATTTATTTTCTCTCCTCTAACAAAACTTCCCCACGGTCAAAAAAAAGCAGAAATGTACGAGAATAGACATCAATAGGATGGGAATTAGCGAAGCGTATCTCAAAAAGGTCTCGAATCCCCAGGTGTGCAGAAGAATGGCTCAAGTTTTTTATTATTGTCTTCGAGCTGAAACCGCAAGAGTTACACTCGCATAGATTTTTCAGGAGTGGGCGGCATTCCCCGACCGAAAGTGGGACGGAAGGGATGCTCTGATTGCGCAAAACGTCGGCAAAAGAACTCGGGAAAACATCGACTCCTTTGGCGACCGCCTACGACCTGGAATCTCTCTGCCCCGACAATCACGTCTTCCAGCCGCTCCATCCGCGTTGCCGCTTTGTGTCGCCGACGGAGAGAACGATTAGTGACGAAACGTGGCAACGCAAATCTTTAGAATTGTTTAGAAAAAGGCGAGGCAGTTATATTGCGGGATAAATCAAAAAGGAAAAGTGGTGAGAGGTCGCAAGTATTTTAATGAGGAGAGATCAAGGCGAGGAAAGAAAGCTGGTTTTTGAGATTCATAGAGAAGATGAAGTTCGAAGAACAAATAATACATTATAATGAAACAATTTCAGAGAGTAAAAATCATTCGCCTTGACCGGGATTCGAATCCCGGTCAAGGCGAATGATTTTTACTCTCTGAAATTGTTTCATTATAATGCACAAATAGCGGATGACTCCGTTAAAATTTACTGTTGCGGCATCTCCCGCAGTTTCTTGAAATTATACATTGTTACTGTGGCTGTGAATAGTCTCCCGGTAAATGTTTGTCTCACGGATCCAGAGAGATAGAACATCGCTCCTGTCCTGGGTACACGCGAACACGATACCAATGCTTTACACGACATGCATTTCAATAAACCAATCTTCATTTACAAATACTTTTTACCAACGTACAGAGTGGATTCCAAAAGTGATGCAATTACTTTTTTAAAGTGATTTATTGAACAGGTTTGGACAAACACTTAAAAATATTCAAAGTACTGTCTTTGGGTCTCTATAAATGTTTTCCAGCGGCACTGCCATGACCGGTACGCCCCCTGGAAGGCGTCTTCGGGGAACTCTCGTCTTCGTCACCGCTGATTGGATCTCTTCTATGCACGAAAAATGGTTTCCTGTGTTACCACGTACAGCATTCCATTGCCTACCGGTATGCCTTGCGTCCAGTTTCCCCGCCTCTTCGCCTTTCTCCCAATAAAGCCCATTCCTCTCACACAATTAATGCCAAGCCTACCATTGTTTTACTTTCTCTTCCTATTATTTCTTATTTTATTCTCCTGATCCACGTCTCAATTAACACTTAGTCAGTCTTCTTGGTTCAAAAACCAAGTTTCGGAGCCGTAAGAAACAACGTTCCACATCGAAGTTTTCACATAACTATCCTCCATATTTTCACTTATGCTCTTTGTGCAGAACTCCTTCCTCTTTGCAAAATGTCACTGTCTTATTGTAATATCATTGCTATTTTACCAATGTTCGTCAACAGCTTTCCCAAAATACGTGAAAAATCCCGCAGCACGCTCAAATTATTTGTCCGTATAAACTTTCTTCATTCCACTTACTATATTTTCGAGAATATCATCACTCCCGTTCTGCTTATCGCTTCACCTCACTTCATTTATTCCACGATTATTTTGCAGTGAGTCCAGCATTTTTCCTAACGACGACTGATCCTGCATATGTTTCACCCAGGGGACGTTATGCCTAAATACTTAATCCATTCCACACTTTCTATTTCGTTATTCCTGATACGGGTAGTTGTGAACCCGTGTTCTTCGGTGTTCGACAAATCTACTCTCTCACGGAGTAAGCACCTTAATACGCATATGCTCGTGCTAATAAGGTCGACAGTGTTGATAGCACTATTTCAATGATACGCGATGTTTTACTTCTGAAGTTTAAATAGGTCATGGGAGGAAAAACAAAACATTTAACGATATTGATTGCGTTCCTTTCCACAGAAATATGACATCCCTTCCCAATGACCGGGCAAGTTTCAACTTCAAACATTGACAAGAGGCATTTTAAGCGTCGAGACGAGCATGCATCCTTAATCAATGTTAATAATGGAGAAAGGGAGCAGCGGCGGAGAGCGGAGCAGACCCCGAAGGGAACCCTTAATTAGGGGCTCAACATAATCCTTTCTTTCTTTTCACGACATCCCTCCTTCCCTCACACGCTCTTTACTACAACCATTATGGGTACATCATTCATTATTCCTTCTACTTATCCTCAAGCCTTTATTAATGTCCTTTGAGTCGACTGACGGGGAGCATGCGATACGCGAGGCTCACTCAAGAATGGGATGGAAGGAAGAGTTTCGGGAGAGGGTGCTGGAGGGAGGAAAAGGCCGAAATGTGGCGCAAAATGAAGTGAGACGTGTGTGGAGAATGGGCAATTGCAGTGCGGGGTCGAGTGTGCTTCCGGATGTGATGACCAGAAGGAATCGTAAATTTTTAATTATTACTGAGAAAAAATCGAGATATTTGGATAAACTTATTCTGCATTTTAAGCGTATATTTTCAATGCACGTTGTGTGTTTATGTACAAAAGATTGTGACTGACCTTTTAGGGGAATCAGGCTGGGAGGCACTTCAAATATGAAGAGAACAAGCGAGACTTATGGCTTTTAGAAAGGTTCAGAACAAACGAGTTTAACAATGACACAAAAAAATTATTATGGCTTCACGTTACTTATGCAGATTAGACCACAAAAGATAAGATAAGGGAAATAGATTCCAGGACAGATAGACACAAACAGCCGTTCTTTCCCAGAACAACCAGGAATCATAATAGTAGGAAACCAAAGTCACTATAGAAATGTTAAAGACAGTCTTTACAAGTCAGGACAAGATTAAAGGCTGCGTATACATAAGTTATAAGTGCGTGTATAAAGGTGTTCGCATGAATATATATGACTCTGAGGGTGTAGATTGATATGAATTTGTTGGTAGTACATTCGGTGTTATTCTCTTTCACGGGTGGTGACCTAACACCCCCTGCCGCACGTCCTGGCGGGGGATTGCGTAGAGTGCGTTTGCGGGGAGTTATGTAGATGTTGTAAATTACAGCTATTGATGTTGATTTCCTTTTTGTATCAGGAAGTCGCAGATTGCAGTAACTCGCAGTTTGGAGAAGATAAGAGGCTCACAGTGTGATTAGGTTCCTTCGTTTGAATGATTACGCTGAACGGAAAATCGGTGATGAAATGATGGCTGTCCATGGAATTGAGAGTCCGTCATTATTCAAAACAATTGTGAGATGGAAATTGAATTTTCAAACTGGCCACATGTCCCTCACAGACGATCAAAGAAAAGGAAGACCACCACTCACGGATCATGCTTCCACAGTGAAAAAAATGAGGTTTTTATTCTACGTATTAGACCGAAGAGTAAATATCCAAATGATCATGAATGAGATTGATCTTAAGTTACGGCCTTGTGAGGAAGTTAATACACGAAGAGCTGAACATTACAAAAGTGTCAGCACACTGGAGTTCCACGACTAGTGTGGCTTTCCTTTACAGAAGCAATCATGGCGCGAGCTGCAATCAAACCGATGCGTGGCTTTGAAATTTTGCCAAATCCGCCATATTATTCCGATTCTCGCTTCGAGCGATTATTTATTATTCCCAGAACAGAAACATTGCAGGGCGGAGATAGGACAAAACGAATGACATCATCCAAGAGGTGGAACAATGGTTTTCGACGCAAACTGGCGACTTCTACAATGACGGCCTTCGTAAGGTCAAGACACAATGGCAAAAATTTATAACCCTGGATGGTGACTAAGCATAGGAGTCTTAAGATTAAAAAATAAATTATTTGTTACTATCTTCATTATTTTTCGTAATAATTGAAAGTTTACGCTGCCCCTCGTGTCGTTGAGTGATGGGTGGGGCTTAAAATTGTAGAAGCGGTTCGTCCGCATGTCTATCTAGAACCCTAGAGATGAGAAGGATTGATTGGATATCAACTCGAGGATAAGTATGCATTACTAATATTTTTATTTTCTCCCACTGTTAGAAGGGCATCTTGATCGGCCCTACGTACATTGCATTCCTTTCCCTTTCCCGCAGCCGTCACATTGGCGTAGATTTTAATCTCTTTCTTTGCTCCCATGGCACTAAACCATGCTTCATCCCTTCCCCAACCCACATGTACCTTCCCCTTCCATTTAACTGAAGGGCTGAATGCGGATCGAGAGAGACTTCAGAGAAAACATATATGAAGGCGACGCCGATCCGAAGATATTACGATGCCTCAACGATGAGAATGAGATAAGTGGTGTTTTGAATTTGTCACCGATTTCAAAACTACTTGAACAAATATTATGTCATTCATTGCTTGTTTTATATCCCGCATGTCTTGACTGGCGGAGTATAGTCATCCATCGTCTCTCTCTCTCTGAGGGGGGTTGGGGGGGGATCTTCCGCAATCTACAGCGGGGTATCGCATTCCCTACACCCATTCCCTGTATCGCCTTTGGGGGCTGGGATCATAAGTTGGATGTGATGGTCAAATTTCCCCTTTCTTACTTTTCAATTCTAATTTACACGTTATTGGATAGATTTTTAATGCATTCTTGAGTGCATGTGTATGTTCCGTACGGCGATGGTATATTTATTTGCATGCATGTAAGTTAAAAAGATATTTGGCGTGTTAATAATTGATAGATAGATAGCCATCTTTATTTTGGGGGGGATTGAGACTATGGAGTCTTTTCTCCCACCTAAACCCTAAATACGCCTCAGTGCATGAATTTGTTTGTATTGAATGTGATTTTATTCTGTTTTACCGGTGGCGGCCTATCATCCCCCAACCAAACGCCCCTGCGACTACTTACAGGGTATTACATAGATGTAGATGTAGTTATTCGGGAGTGGTGTACGGCCAACACATCCCTTCTTCTAGAGCTAAAAGATGGCAATGTAAGAGTCCCCGTGACAACGTCGAATGAGACGGTTGACTGACTGCGAACAAAGTCCTCGGCTGACTTGTTATAAAGGGTGAACCAGAAGTCACACTTCACTTATCATTGTGAAAGAGGGCCGGGTTTCGAACCAGGGGCTCCTGGGCGCCCGCCCGAGCGCATGCACAGACGTATGCACGCCGCGCACGAAATCCGATCGATTTCCCAGAGCTATGATTGCACGGCGATGAGCACTCAACCGGACACATTCACGAATGCACCCCAGCTTTCGTGAATTCATATACGGCTCCAATATTCTGTCCATAATTAATTAATTCAAAAATCGGTTTCTGCCGGGGGAACTGCGCCAACACGGACTCAATGGACACCTATTCCTAACTAAGTAGTAGCTAAGTATACACCTATCCCCGTCGGTTTATCTCCACATGTACATCGATTACTTCCGTTTGAAACTCCAAAGTCTAATTGAGGAACTGTTTAAATTAATACGAGTGATTTATATTTTCACCCGCCCAATTCAACTGATCTAACTCTACTTCCGACACCTTAGATATCGTCCTTTCTGCAGAACTCCAGCGGCAAATACTTCATGGCGGCGTAAATTCCAAAAGACGAATGAGTTCAATTTCCAGCGACATCACCGGACCAAACCATCTTCAACTTATTTCTGCCGGAAAATAGTGTGGACGATGGAACAGCAACCATCTTAAACAATAGTCAAATAAAAGAGAAGAAACTTGGAACCAGAGAGAAATTTTGGAAACTTCTGTGGCAAATACATTGAAACAGAAGAGATAGGTCACTGCTATAGACTTAAGTTTGTAAAAAATGAGGTTTTTTCCATGATAATTATGATATAATATCGTAAATTCATTCGGGACCCTAGCAAATATTCTTAGTCATGATTTTAAAAATAAACAATATCGTACCATACACTACAGCGTATTGTGTACATTGGATCCGTGTTACAGTAATTATCTCTCTAACGATGCAACAATTTTAGAGTGTAAAAATCAATCGCCTCGACCGGGATTCGAACCCGGAGCCCTCGATGTCTGGCCGAGAGCTTTAGCCAGTTAAGCTACCGAAATGTTTAGGACGCCTCAAAATTGAAGAGGACGCCTTGGTAGCTTAACTGGCTAAAGCAGTCGGCCGGACATCGAAGGGATCCAGGTTCGAATCCCGGTCAAGGCGAATGATTTTTAAACTCTGAAATCGTTGCATTCAAATGCATATTAGCGGATGACTCCGTGAAAAGATACTGCTGAGGCCATCTCCCGCAGTTTCCTGGAATCTCTCTCCCTAACCTTCAAAGCACACAATTGCAACAGAGCTAAGATGACATCCGATGGCCGAAGAAGTCCTCGATATACCCTGAAGGCCATTTGCTTGGAAGAGAAGGCGTCAAGAAGTAAATAGGATCATTAGATAACAGGATGCGCAGGATAATTTCCTGCACGGGAGGAAGAAGATTCCCTTGGGGAGGGGGGGGGGTGGCTGTAATGCCTAACTGCCTCACGGTAGCGCTCAAAATGAATAGCAGAAAAAGCTTCAGTTAATTGCGCACATAATGTACAGGCCAAATTTCTCATTGCGGTTGCAATTAATGGCCATCCCGACTGGGGAGGGACTCCCTCCCTCTCCCACAGGAACATTTTCATCCTAGCTCTCACACGTGACAATACAGTAAAGCAGCAGCAATGAACGCTCAAACGAAAACTCCTGTGCAACATCATTCAATTTCAAGACAGGGAAAAGATTATAAATGGTGTCAAAGCCATATTTAACCATAAATATATAGAGTCAAGTAGCAAATGATTTAAATTCAAAAACATAACCAATTTGTCTAATCCTGACGATTAAATTTACAGACAAATTGAGGGACGACGAATTCTATAGAAGAGCAGAATAGAGAAGGACCATATGGAGAGCTCTACGGCAAAGAAGAACTAGATGGATTAGACATAGCTTGAGGCACAATGGCTTAGTTGGAAATATAATAGAAGAAAAGAATAGAAATAGAAAGATCCCGCGAGGAAGGCCAAGAGACAAGCGCATAGTAGGGCAAATTAAGAAGGACGTAAAACAGGGAAACTATCAGAGGGTGAGGGAATTAACACCAAATAGGGAAGAATGGAGGGCTGCTATCAACAAGTCTTAGGATTGATATACTGATGATGATTTCACATATAAAGTAATTAACTCAGAAACTAAGCAGTGCGAAGTTAATGAAGCACCATTTTTCATGGTGAGGGTAAAAAAGAATAACTTTATACTTCCACACACTTTTAATACTGGTCATGATGGTCATACTGGAATGATCATGGTCGTATTGTATGAACAGTGTGTGGAAGTGTAAAGTTTCTCTTTTTTACCCCCACCATGAAGGAATTCCACAAAGTTAAGCCTGAAACTGTTAGCTTTACCATTTTTCATCTTCTCTTAAAAAAAGGGTATCAATGCAGTTAAAAATAAAGCACATTCTCTGGATAATTTGTGGCATTCCATCAATAAGAACTCGTTGGTGGGATTTCAACTGCACCACACAAAATCGGATAAATAAACCCGTGTTTCGGTGCCTGGGCATCGTCATCACTTGATTACAGAGATTCAAGAACCCCTCGTAGTTTGCAAGTATAATGTAAAGGGGGGAGGGTAAAACCTCTAGGCAAGACCATTGGTTTTCTTGAGAAAGTCTTGGTGTGGCGTAAGCGCCTAATGGCGATGCCTCGACATCAGATCGTGTTGTCGGATACACGAGTAGTTGTGCAGTTAAATCTCAATTGAAAGATTGGTCCAAACTACTTTCTCTCTTTAAAGCGTTTCAGGCATTAGAATAAAATCCTGTTATACTCCAAGAAAGAGGACTCGACCTCATGACGATCATATATTCCCGAAAAAAAACTTGGAAACAAACGGTTGATACTCATTCCATTGAGAAACACGTGAACAGGGTTTGCCAACAGTTCTCGCGAAAGAAATAAAAGGCACACCGGCTTTCGAAAGATCGCAAACGCGGAGAAAAAATGTGAAAACTATCAAGGGGGGATCCAAGCCCGTTTTTCAACCCAGTTCATTAATAAAAAAATAAAACCCTTTAGAAATCTCCCCATGGCTTTAATTGGGAACTACTCCCGTGTTAAGGGTTTTTGACGAAATAAAGGGATTTTTAAGAGGCAATATTACGGCATTAATGGTCTACTAAGTGGTATATCCTCGCCTAGCGACCAAAAGGAGAGTTCGGCTTCGCAATTAAGTCTCCTTCAGAAACTTGAGTTCCAAAAAAATGGCTTTTGCATTAAGGGGGAACTGAATTTCGGAAAAATATTTTTTTCATTTTTTGAAACGTTTTAGAATGCAATAAAAATAATAATAAAAGAACGGAGTTAAATTTATATTTCATGAATTAGAAATATATTGTTTTGGACTAACACGGTCAAAGTAAGAGGGACGTAAGGAGAAGAATTGCACTAGGCAAGGAGGCTTTCTCAAGGAGGAGGGAGTTGATGACGGGGACGTTGAGTAGGGATGTTAAGACAAGACTCGTAAAAACTCTGATATGGAGCGTAGCTATGTACGGCACGGAAACGTGGTCACTGAAGCAGGAGGATAGACGTAGATTGGAGCCTCTTGAAATGTGGGAGTGGAGAAGAATGGAGAAGGTGAAATGGACCGAAAGGAAAACAAATGAGGAAGTACTGGAGATGGTGGGTGAGGAGAGGGGTTTGTTGAGAGAAATCCTATGGAGGCAGGAAAAATGGATGAAAGGCGTATTGAGCGGTAGTGGAATGTTGAAGAAGGTAATAGAGGGGAGGATGTTGGGCAAACGAGGAAAGGGTAGGAACATGGTAGGGATGTTGGACGGGATGAAGGGAGGAAAGAAGTACACCGAGATGAAGAGGGAACTGATGTAGAGTAGGTTACTGGATTTGGTTTTGTTTGGAGCTACAAAATATCTATTTGATAATTGTGTCCATCCAAAACATACCTTAACCGGTAGATTAATTAATAATAAATACAATAAATCTTTGCTAAAGACCTCTTACGGCAGAAGCAATCATTAAGTTCCTGAATAAATCATTATATTTTATTGCTAGCGGGCGGAAATGGACAAGAGCACAATTTATTGGAACTAAATGCTCTTATATAATTGCAATGAAAAAGTGGATGTTGGCGTGTTGTCTGCATGTCAGTTGGAAGTATCGACCATATCCTCAAGTGGATGATATCGCTGTTTAGACAAATCGACAATTGATAAACCGAAGATGTCATCCATTAGATTCTCAATACCATTTAAATGATCAATTAATATTGAACTACGATCTGTCGGCACTTTTAAAGTATTCTTATCGACCTGATAGATGTAAAAACATCGATATAATATCCTTATGTCGCCATATCCCTTAACCCCGTAGGGAGGAGCCGACAGAGTCACGAACAGAAGGTGCCCTCGTGTCTGGGTCGATATCACTCCATCAGCGAACCGCATTAACTCATTCACGCTCCCCTACAGGCCATCGTTTCCACGTCGCGAAACTGAAGTGCGCAGCAGCCCAGTGCGCACACGACCACACGCCAGATAGTGCACCCACTGCCATACGCACGCCATCCGCCAAACGTTAAGAGAGAGAAATCAATGGAAGAAGCCAGGCGAGGATGGGGACCGGATTTACTCCAGACAGACTTCGACATAAATAGCCCGCTATCCATGAAAAAGGTGTGTGGCATGGGGCTCAAGCACTAGGTAGGAAGGGTGAGTGTTAAGGGAAGATATGTGAGAGGAAGGGAAGACGGAAATAATTCGTTCAAAACTGTCAAATAAAGTGCATATTTGTCTTCAAGCTGGAGGAAGAATCAATTCAAAACACGGGTTAATTCAACTAAAAAAATATTTAGTTGTTTTGCGAAAAAAGGAAATAAAAATGAAGCACAAACGTTTGTACTACAGGTCTCCAACAAAACAAGAAAGTTCATGCAGAACTGAAAAGTAAGAGGGGAAACTCCAACATCACATGGACATGCAACTCATGGCCCCCGCCCCCAAAGACACAGACAGACTTTGACGTATAAGCCGTCAACATTTCAGCAGTTTCTTGATAACTTTTACCGCACTTCACCAAAAATTTGATGATGAATCGTCAAGTTCCATGATTCCGTGAATTTCATTTTTGAAAAACAAGGACAATAGAAACTAGCATAACTGGCACCCGCCATACGCCCGGGTCGACGATCCACCAAGCGCATACGGCTCATTTGGTTTTGTAACTGGCGCCGCTAGTGGGCGAGTGTTTAGTCCGCGTCATGGCCACCATAATGCACCAGTTCGCGTATTTATTGCACAGACCTCGTATGTTCCCCATTGCCCTAAAACCTTCGTCGTCATGGGAGACGACGAAGGTGTTTTGGAGGAGCGATTGGGAGCGGTTTGGGGAAAGGGGATGGATGCTGGAGAACGCGGGAGGGCAAGAATGCGGATGCGGCGGAATCCGCAGGGAGGGGATCCCCTCGGACGGTGGCTGGGCTAATTTTGGCCGGATGCCTCCCTCGCTCAGGATCCCTGTTCGCTCAGGCGCCGCGCGAAAAACACTTCAAACAGTCGAGCATGGAGAGGAGATTTCGCGTGGACAACAAACGTTCTTCGCCAAGCCTGGGATTCAAACTGAGGAATATCTGTTAATCCCACACTATGGAGAATGTGATGGATGCGAAGAGAATGAAGAGATACCAACAGTCATCTTCATTGGTTGTCTATCTACATATTTAGGAGGAAGGTTTCCATAAACTATTAGGTGTCATTCCTACAAGGTTTGCATCAAACCAATAGGTAAAAAATTTTTCCTGGCGTACTCAATTCAACCTGAAGTAAGATATGGTGCTTTCCCGGCGTATGAGCTTGGTGAAATTGTCTCGGGTGTTCCACCGGTTCAGGGGTTCCATATTGACCGACATTTTGATGCTCGACTCGTGCATCGTCCTCAGGGTAGGTCAGGCAGAGTTGCGCTCATCTACCCTGAGGACGATGCACGAGTCGAACCTCGTAACGTTGGACTATATGGTACCCCTGACTCGATGGAAGCCCCGAGAAAAGTTCATTAATTCGGATTGTAGGTCAATTGTAGGTCAAGTGTGCGCATGATCCCAGATATCGTATTGGCATTGATAACATGCCAGTGTCACTTTATTGTCAGTTATCAGTTTCTTTACTCGTCACTTTATTGTCAGTATCTTTATTGTCAGTGTCAATTATCACTGAACATTTGGTAATGCGAAAGATCTGCGCTAAATTTGTCCTACCGAAGGTCTTTGGACGGACGACCAAAAGAGCAGAGACATCGTGACGATTCCCCAATCCCCTTGCAGACTTGACACCAGCAGACTATTTCCTACTCCCAAAAGTGAAATCCTCTCTCAAAGAACATCATCCTAGAAGACCCTAACTGCCGTCACACTAGCTATCACGTGTACCCTTAAGGAACTTCCCCTACCAGGGAGCCTTCGAGTCGTGGAAAAACCGCAAGGGGAAAATGTGTGTTGACGCTCACTTTGAAGGATTTTGAGAGGCATTGTAGCAATACCTCAAATAACTCCAAATCCCTATCGGTGTCTGTCTTCCGGCCTTATTATCGCCGTCACACTCCAACTCTCAATATTTTCATCAAGACACATTTTTTCGCCTACCTCGGATTTCATTTGGAAACTTCCACTATTCGGCACCCAGAGTAAACTATTCATCTCTGACTTTCCTGTCCGTGAGATGATGGCCGCACTTCAGATTACAGGATAAAGAAAAGTGAACAAACCAATAATTTTTTATAGTCACGGAGATATTTTAAACGACAGTTATAACCTGAAATCTACACCTGCCTTAGATTCATGACATACTAATCTGCGAATAAAAACATGATCTAATCGCAGGAGACATTATGTCACGTGTTTCAAAGACGTCATCATAATTTGTAGAAAGTCCTTTCATTTACGGTTACCCCTGGCGACCCCTTAAACTATCGATATAGCCTGGCATGTAGGCGCACATCACTTCTCTGCAGAGGAGTTCACGGAACTAGCGGTACTCCCTAAATAAAAAACTCTTCGAATACAAGCTATAAATGGTGAGCCTTGAGTACAACTTTTATTCAAGTTTCATACAATTATAAATTTGATTATCTGCTCCATCAAACTCAAAGATGCCCGAAAAAAGAACGGAAGTGGAACTAACACAAATATACTGTGAGTTATGTGAAACAAATAGCTGCGTGAGGACAATGGCACAATGATTTCAAAGAATATCTCAAGCAGTGACTTTAAAATAGTCGTAAAAGAAGCTATAATGACAGAATTTCAGAAGAGGTTATACCATAAGGAAACCTAGGTGGTAAATATAAAAAAATTCTATGTGGAAAAACCAAGTTGTTTATTTTTCAATTTCAATTTGAGAATAGGTTAACACTACCACAGATTACAGAAGGGATGATTGGGAAGATAGACGCGAGAAGGAAATAGAAGAATGGATACACATTATAAGGAAGAAGAGAGAACAGAGGGCCAAAAATAAACGAAGGTGGAAAAATAATAAAGAAAAAACGTTATGGAAGGAGTAGTGCGAGGATATGGAAAGTTTACAGGAAAAGGGCAAAATGGCTGCCTTGCAAATGAAAGCAAAAGACACGAATTACTTACACCAATGCCTGGATTTTATTTCTAGTACCGATTCCACATAAATATGCGCATAAAAATATATATTCGTGAAGCTTGATGGATAGCACTTTCTAAAGTAAATACTTGAAATAGATTGAAAGTTAAAAAATACTAAAAATATATCTTAAAAAATGAAATCTGCAACAAAAATCCCGACGGGTGGTTTGACATGCGAGTTGAGTATCTCACGCCATATGCCGATGAGGCCCCTCCACACACGCCAGAGCATTTAAAAGAGGGAAGAGCTCATCCTCATTCCCGGTGTGGTTTCCCAGGAAGATCCTCCCAGGCATCCTCACAGCTTAGTGCAACAACTGCGTGTCCAAAGTCACCCAAATTTAATACCCACCCCACCGGCAAAAGGGTCTTGGCCAACTTGACCAACATAGCCACCGAAACAACCTTTAAAATGAATGAGAAAAAAATGTAAAATGAATAAGTACCAAGCATAAAATAGCACGCAAAATCCCATAATCGCCAAAGTGACAGTTTGGCCCCGGAAAGCAGTAACCCCTTGAACTTTCCACGACCATCCGGATCGGAATTAATTGCCTTAAGACCTGTGTTTCCCGGATTAGTCGGAATCACCAAGCAGCAGCGCCAAATGATACACTGCCGGAAGAATCGAAGCAAGGGTTAGTGAAATCGCAGGGATCGGGACGGGAGTCAAGGAGAGAGGAGACCCTTGAACAGCCTAGGGTGCCGCCTCGATTAGCGGAACAGGAAATTTAGGGCAAGGACTTCATTATTATTTTCGAATAAATGGCTCCGTACAGCGAAGGGAGCTTCCATTTGGTAATGCGCAGTCCTGAATTCACACGCACGCACTCACGTGTGACCGGCGTAAATCACATTACAAGGCCCTGGAACCTCCTCGCCGCCTCGGGTCCCCCGCCGCGGGGCCCTCTGCCGAGCGAGGCAGCCTCCTCCACACAGGGTTTGAAGGGGGAGAGAGGACTTTCCGATTCGCACAATTAAATTAGTACTAAAAGCAGTCTATCGTCTCAGGATAAGGCACTGAAGGACTCTGGCACTACGTTTAACTAACTACTCATAAGGGTTAACTTATATGACATGCAGAGTGCGTTCCGAAAGTAATGCAATTTAATGCAACGCGCCGCTCCTATTGATCGGAGTGGGATCGAACCACTTGGAGTGGGTGGGTGAGGGGACGCTAAACATTTTTGTGAAACCGGTCTCAGTGCTCTCCAAGCGGTGAATGCGGCAGGACGTAAGTTATTGTAAACCTCTGCGCGCTGAACGTGTCACGAAAAAAATGGAATCGACAATCGAGCAACGTTACGCCTTGACTAAGATAAACCTAAACTGAAAAAATCTCTTTGAGGAGACCAACAAAATGATTTTTGAGGCTTACGGGGACTCTGCTCTGCCATACTCACAAGTTTCGAGGTGGTTAAAGGCATTTAAGGAGGGCTGAGAAGAGGTTCACCGATAACAACGCTCTGGGCGGCCGTCAATCAGCAAAACCGACAACAATGTTTCGTGTCCGACAATTGTTGGACTCTGACCGTCCATTGAGTAGAATAACATTGAGCCCTATATCACAGAAATGCATTATTTACCCCATCGCACCCTCTATCCCTTTGATTCCGTCCACAACTCCTATTCCCAGGTCCGGTTTCCTCCTTGCTTTCCCACGCACTGTCGTCGTCAAGATCCCATTGCAAATCATTCTCTTCGATATAAACTTGTCCTGCCTACTTATATTGTTCCCCAACAGTTGCCTCTCTTCCTCTACCTTGCCTCCAACTTCATCATTTGTTTTCCACACATCAGGGTAATAAGCGGTGTGGGCATTCCTTTCCCTGTGCCGCCTTCCGTTCCCCAGGAAGATGTGGCACCCGAAAATCACACAGCTTGGAAGGAGCTGAGGGTGCCCATGTTATTATTATAATATATTCAGTAATCCACCTGGCGAGGTAGATTTTCTCATGGAAACAAGGAGTTGTTATGCACGGATGTGTGACAAGAAGAGAAAGGAGTTTGCAAGGGTAGAACGGATGAAATTAGTCAAAGGGGGTTATCTCATAAATAGCTTTAAATCAGCCTTTTTACACTCTTCTTAAGCATAAAGAAACAGGGTAAAGGGTATTTTCGTATGCATGGAAACGTTTCAATATATTCTCCCTGCCGTGCCCCGCAAATGGGAAACCGACACACTCGCAGATCCCCGTGCATATAATACCTCCATGCACACCTGAGCACCTCCATAACATTTGGGGAACAACGGCATCGATTCTAATTTCGGACGGGGGTGCGCCACCCCTTCCGAAATAGTACGCTCTCCCCGCGCCAACGAAAACAGAAAAGATCGATAAAGCCTCTGAGCGCAGTACTACACGCTCGCCGTAGCTTATCTTTGATTTAAATAACTATGAGCCACTTTTCCGGGTATAATTTAGACCATTCCATCCGCCGTACCACTGAAGAATCCGCTGTGGACACTGAATAAAACTTTGAGGCAAAACGGGATGCGAGAAAGAAGGCAAATAAACTAAGGGGTGATATACAGGGTTCGTCCGGAAAATAAGTGTCTTGAAAAATAAGTCTTTTTTGACAAAAGGGGAGTCGTCCACTACGAATTTGTACCTGAACGACAAACTGTAAATGCTGCATTTTACGTCCAAGTGCTCGACAGGCTTCGAAGACGAGTCGCCCGCGTCCGGCAAGCGATCAAAAACATCTGGCGGCTGCATCACGGCAATGCGCCGTCTCACACCGCGCTTGTCGTGTCGGACTTCCTGGCCAAGCACGGCGTGGCAACGCTGCCGCACCCGCCCTACAGCCCGGACTTGGCACCACCGGACTTCTTTCTGTTCCCGAAGATAAAGAGGAGTTTGAAAGGAACGCGATACGGGACTTTGGACGCCGTCAAAGAGGCCGTGACGACGTGTCTTCGAGAGGTTCCCGATGATGCCTTCGCGGGAGCGTTCCAGGAATGGGAACGCCGCTGGAACAAGTGTATCGACTCACAAGGGTCCTATTTTGAGGAATATTAGCTTAAGATATGTAAAAGTGTAATGCATTTTTTTTCCTGAGCTCAGTACACTTATTTTCCGGACGAACCCTGTAGTTTCAATGACTCCAATTGAACACGTGTCTAAATGTTGATACTCATAGATACGTTATAATTGTTAGCAGGAATCTATCGGTCTAGGTGGAATACTAATGGACCAAGGCACGAGACACTGCTTTCCTCATACACCCCATCTGACGCAAATCAAAATACTATATAGCCACACGAACCATAAAAACTTTAATAACTTCCCCCTAACTTCAACCTTCCTCTTTTACGAAAAACGTAACACACCATTCTTCCCTCCTACCAAATGTTTCTTTGATAAATAGAGAAAGCGCACACTAATGTGGGTAGAATATAAGTAAACCAGTGAGTATGAGTACATCCACACGTGTGTACGTATACAACATATCTCATTCAGCATTCACTTACTAAGGCTGCGCGCATTCTGCAATTCACGCTGCGTGCAGGATCATTGCCTGAAGTACATGTCTGATCAAACTCAATGAAAACGAACATTTCCCAAAGTCTTCATAAAATAATAATTCTTATTACTTTTAAACTAAATAACCATTAAGAAGAAATTCTAAGATGAAGATTAAAGAGAAGGGCTTAGATTGGCGCAGGTGTTTCGGATGTTCTGGATTATGATAAAAACGCTGCAATAATTATAACTTCACAATAACTGCGTTAAAAAACAAAAAAATAAGAATTAAATTGGCATGCAAGCATATAAGATAAAGGAAGGGAACTAATATGGAGCACCCTTCAGGAATCTTGTATTTTATTTCGTTTTAATGGATTTTGAAATGTTTAATTGGAGAAAAAATAGCGAGTGCATGTTGCACGAGGAGATTAATTGAAAGACGAGGTTTTAATAATGATTCGAGTAGAGAAGAAAATACTATGGCAATCAAAAGACAGAGAGGGTGGGGGAAAGATACACTGAGAGGTATTTAGGGATCTTAATTAGGCTGTCCGCGATTGAAGTTAGAACTTCGGGTTATAGGGTATTTCGGAGGAAAAGAATGGTGAATTCTGGACAGAATGAGAACAAGTGGACGTTACAAAGAGTATTTTGTTTTTAGCATAAGTATTTTTATTAGCCTGCAATTCAGCGCTAGGGTGTGTGGTAGGAGATTTATACAAGCAAACCAGACTAATTTTACCCGAATATGACCGTACCGCGGTCGGACAACGTTATTCGGATCCCTTATCTTAAATGTATCTGCATTTTCACTTAATCTTTCTAATTTTATTGACATGATCTCTCCTACCGTAGGACAAGGGGGTTTTAATACATTTTCAACATCAACGCTAAATAGACGTCCTTTCAATTTATGCAAGAGATTTAATCTGTAATTTAACCTTCGCTCCGTGAGTTATTCCCAGCCTTGCTGCTCTAATATTTAAATAGTTAATAAGTGTGTCATAACAACGCTTTACAAATCTAGCTCCTCTACGCTGCACGCGATCCATTTCGGTAATCAATCCAACTTCCTGAGGATCCCATAATACACCAAAAGCACGTTCTAAATGAGGCCTAACCAGCTCGAAGCTAGAAACGGAATCACAATTATTTTTTTTTGATAAAAACTGAATTCAGGTCATTAATAACGTGCGTAAAAAAGGCCCATTATAATTTAACTGTATTTTCAACATATCATCTGAGAATTATATTTATTTTCTGATTTTCGGGAAGAGACATGGTCAATTAAATATAAAATTCATCAGGAATTCACCAGCCTAAGATCAACTCTGAACGACAGGAGTTCGAGGCATGTTTGCCCAGAGGTTGACGCACTGCTATGCCTAACATATCACTGCATACACCACACTCCAATAAACCATATTTCAACTCTTTAACCATGCACGCTGCAAATATTTCCAACCCCCCCTCACAACGGTCCAATATACCAGACAATCTCTTCCTCCCCCAATACCTTCCACCTCTCCTATCACGTCCTCCAACTTTTCGTTGCAATATCGATTGCACACTTACATTTGAACTATTATTTATTTATTTCTCTCGCAAAAGAGGCATATTACTCCAGAATATCCTGCGTGGCGTATTATAGACATTATTAATTTCAGAACAACATTATGCGGGTCAAAGTTTTGATTAACATACTCATTTGTATGTGGACGGAGTGCGTGTGATTACGGTGATGAGCTTAGGGGTGGAATTCAAAAAGCATTTTAAAAACTTGAAATATAGATATCCCCTTCAGGAACGTGTGTAGGGATGAAACGGCTTCTTTTAATTCATCTCGGAATCCGCAACCGCTCCAAATATACGACAAATGAATTTACTCGGACCAGGGGCGCAAGAGTAGCTTCGCAGCCAAGGTCGCTTCAGAGCGGACCCGGGGCCCGCCAGTTCCACGGACGCTCGCAAATAAATGAGACGACCCAACCGGGCGGAGGGAAGGGAAGTCGCGCGGGGAGAGCGGACGGCGAAAACCATAAAGCGAAAAAGAAGGGAAAAGAAGAAAAGGAAGTCTCTCATCGGTAGTTAAACGGCAGGCAGGGAAGGAGGGTCGCCGCGCGCAGAAACAAAATTAATTCGGTCCGCCGGGGGAGTATGGGGTGGGGAGAAGCACCCCCAAAGGGTGACGGGAGAGGGAAAGAGGCAGTCGGCGGGTGTCCCCTTCCAAAAAGGTCAACTCTCTCGCCGCCGTGAACGGCGGGATCCAACATCCGTTTCGACCGCCGCACACTCGGGGCTTCGGGGGCTCCGATTTGAGGAGACCCACTCGAACGAATCCCGCCCAACCACCCTTCCCATCCACCATCACCGCGAAGGGAGCATTTCTTCTAAGTTTAACCTTAAAAAAGGGCCAGGAAAGGGTTTCGTAGCAATGGGTTGGATCTACCGTCTCCGTGTGAGATAAACCTACGCTAACTCCCCATCGACTCGGGGGAAACGCACAATGTAAAGAATCCACTCAAAAATCGTACTGTTATGCCCTTGATAATTAAATTCGATATTTCTTTGGGTCATTCGTATGATTTTGCGCTTTTATGACTTACTTACGTTTATAAAATATTAATTTTTAAAAAACATTATAGCTGTATATAATTGAAATAATGAGTGAGCATTAACCTTTGATTCACCGATTATTCTTAATATGTCATTGAGTCGCCCTGCACAATTAGTTCATATATTTTTAAAAATTATTCTCAACCACAGTCAAAACAGCATAGCAAATACGAGTGTAATCCATAGAGTAACGTACGTTATCGTGTGGCGAGCGAAGTAGTGGGGGGTTGCTGTTTTGGTCCACGCACACACACAGTGGGGCAGTGCGCCTCGAGCTGCAGCGTTTGGTGGGAGGCCGCGTCGCTTTGTCGTTTCTTTACAGTGGCGAGTCGAAATGAACAACACAATTGAAAATCCCCCAAATGTGAAATCCGTTCAGAGATAAGTTTTTTACCGATAAAAAAAACTGCTGACACTCATCGGGAAATGTGTGCTGTGCACCGACTAAGTGATGAGTGACATTGTTGTGCGTCAGTGGTGTTGTTAGTTTAAGAGTAAATGGACAAATGCCCATGATGTCCAAGAACTGGCCATCCGTCAGTTCATCTGTCACAATGCTAGGCCAACCACTGCGGTCCTCGTTCTGGACAATGATGCTGCGGCCATTTTTAAGCTGTGAATGCACCACCGCCTCACTCCGCCTTCACCCATTATTCCGTCTCCGTACAAAGTTGGCGATGTATTTCAATTGGCTTGTGTTATTCTTTTTCCAGTGAAAATTGAATCACAGATCGCACTTCACAAATCGCGGGATTTTCTATTTCAGCGTACATTTCCGAAGTTCGCGATGTGAGCAAAGTATATAAGAACCACATTCTGCGCACATTACCACAGCAGGATGCGTACGGCGTACAGCAGAATGAGTGTAGGGCGTTAAGACACCAAGATGGTGGCCCCAGCCCTACCTACCGCTTCGCTAGGCCGAAACGTAAGTCACTTTCTGGACAGCTCTCGTATGTTTCATGCTTGACGGAGATTGAATTTTGTGTCCGGGCCCCGGCGCCTAATGGACCCAGGGATTGCGAGAATTTTTGACAATAGCTTTTAGCAATACTCAACCTCGAATAGTACGATAGTCAAAGATGAAACCTGGTCTGCAAGTATCTCAATTTCCGACATAAGATAGTAAACGCCCACCATGTAGCTAAAAGGAAAAAAAACCTGAAATACACTTGGAAGTTCCTCGGATAACATTCCGCAAAATCGGAAGTTATTTCGCCACTCGGTAATGGAAGATGAAAAAAAGAATCTTTTGGCAGAGGTGAACACATTCGTCGAGACAATTATTTGAGGAGTGAGCAAACCTCGTCAACCTAATCTTAAGGCTGACCACCACCAATTATAATGCAACAATTTCAGAGTGTATATATCATGCGCCTTGACCGGGATTCGAATGCGGATCCCTCGGTGTCCGATCAAGTGCTTTAGCCAGTTAGGCTACCGAGGCGTCCTCTCAAACTCTGAAATTAGCGGATGAATCCATTAAAAGTTACTGTTGCGGTATCTCCCGAAGTTCCTTGGAGTTTACCAATTATGTTGCTGACCCATTTATTAAATCATCAATTCCGCTCCAATGAATCTGGACCGTGGCCAACCGAAATTGGAGTTATCGCGGCTGCATTTGCGACTGCGCGTTTCAGAGTGCGGATCATAGAGTGGTCGTAACCATCGACCATGTTACAAACACTTAGAAAGAAACCACATTTGCTTTTCCTAAAAATATTATTGGAATCAAATATAGGTTGAATTTAGAAAAAAGAAAAGGCAATGGATATTCAATAAATGTCCTACTTTAATGAATTGTTTAAGAGAAAAAATAAGTGGGCGAAAACGTTAGGCGATGGAACGTTTTTAAGTGGAGAGAGCTGTGCCAATCCAATCTTCAGGAGTGCCCACTGATTGCGAAGGTGACCTCTTTATTAAATTGACAATTACTTTCATTCAGACTGGTCCACCCGGAAAGGGAACGGCATCAACGGGATATATATGGCTGGCTCGTGATGGGTGTGTGCGTGCATGTATGTCAATTACGAGGAACAGTCTGAAATACCCCCTGGTTACACTGTGCAATGGTGCGTGGAAATAGCGTGCGATGGCGTCCGGGAGACTTTTTGGAGCAGAAAGATAAGCGATCTGGTTTCGTTTTACAAATATATTTCCACACATATATATATATATATATATATACATACATATATATAGCTTTTGGACAGCACAATAGAACACAGAATAAAACAGATAACATGTAAAAGGACACTCACACTGTAGATGATTTAAGCTTTCGGCCTACTCCGAGGCCTTCTTCAGGTCAGACTGAGAGGTTTTGAGGGGAGAGTATCTGGGGAGGGGAGGGGGGGCGGAAGGTTTAGGGACTGTTGGGAAGGAAATTAAAGATGGCAATTAAGGGTGGTAATTTTAAAGGATCGGAAATATAGGATGTATGCGGATTCGCGAGTTCTCACCTCTATGTTGGTGGCTGAATCGGGTAGGGATTCTAGAAATGTTACGGAAAAGCATTCGTCAAATGATAGGTTGTGTGAACTTGCGTGTAAAGGGATAGGAAGATAAGAGAGTGAAGCAGAATTACATGAGTAACGGTGATTGTTCATTCGGATGGATAATGGGGTAATGCGTTCGCCTATGTAGAATGAGGTGTATTGTTTGCACGACAAGAGATAGATAATATTTTTTGAGAGGCAATTAGCGTGGAACGGGGTGAAGGGACAATGAGGGGATGTGGGGAGAGGGGAGCAGATCTGATTAGGAGACATGTTTTACATCGGGGGCGATTGCAGGTAGTGGAAATATGTGGAAATTTGTCAGGTCGGGATGTCAAAGGGTTGGTGGATCTCAGAAGGTTTCTGAGATTGGCTGGTCGTCTGTAAGCGACAGAGTGGCATTGGGGCAGTAAGGATGTGGTCGCATCATTGTCATGTAATATAGGATAAAGCTCCTTGAGAATGGTTTTCAGTCTGTGGGATCCGGGGAAATAGGTTGTGCAAAGGTTGAGTCCAGCGTCAGATGTGGGGTTGTCATTTTGTGGTGTGTGTGGTCGGGTGGAGCGGTAGATTTTATCCTGTAGGAGCTTTTCTGGGTACCGCGTTTGTGGAGTGCATGGTGTAGATTGTGGAGGTATTTGCTGAGGGTAGCTGTGGTGTTGCAAATCCGATGTCCGCGGATAGAGAGAGAGAGTTGGGAATTGAGCGTTTGGTATGAGAAGGATGACTACTAGTATCGTGTAAATATTGTTTATGATTAGTGTCTTTGATGTGTACTGAAGTGGTGAATTGGTTATTGTGAATTGAGATGTCTGTGTCAAGAAAAGTGATGGTGGAGTCTGAAATGGACGAAGTGAATTTAACAGTGAAAGAAGAATTTAAGGCCGATAAGAAATTGTCAAGAGAATCAGAGCCGTGTGTCCAGAGCATAAAAATGTCGTCAATGTAGCGGACCCAGAAAAGAGGTTGGAAGGGTTGCTGTGAAAGGAAATTCTCTTCAAGGTGGCCCATGAAGAGGCTGGCGTACGATGGCGCCATCCTCGTTCCCATCGCTGTGCCTTTCGTTTGGAGATAAAAACAGTTTTGGAAAGAGAATGCATATTTAGTCAGGACGACAGTGGCGAGATTGAGGAGAATTTCGGTCGAGGGGCACTCGGGTGGGGGGCGTAGAGAAAGATAGTGTCGGAGAGAGGATAGGCCTTCTGCATGGGGAATAGAAGTATAGAGGGAGGTGACATCGATGGTGGCCATAAGCAGGTTGGAGGTGGAGGGAATGGAGACAGAGTTTAAACGGTGGAGGAAGTGATACGTGTCTTTCGTGAAGGAGGGCAATGAGAGTACGATAGGTTGCAGGTGGTAATCAAGGAATGCGGAGATTCTTTCGGTGGGAGAGTTGAAACAAGAAACTATATATATATATATATATATATATATATATATATATATATATATATATATATATATATATAAATTCACTGATAATCATAACAAACACAGAAACCAAAACACAAAAAAGAGGGACTCACTGGTACTCGAATTTTCGGTGGTCCAACCACCTTTCTCAAGAGGACTTAGGAACAGAACTGAGGCAGAGGAGGGCCCGAAAGCAGTGGTAGGAAGGAGAAGAAAGTTGGTTGGACCACCGAAAATTCGAGTACCAGTGGGTCCCTCTTTTGTGTGTTTTGGTTTCTGTGTTTGTTATGACTATCAGTGAATTTACATTAAACGTTTGTGGGTTTTCCAAAAAAGTGTATACATATATATATATTCATTTTCCCGGGAAAGCCACGAACGTGCACAATGAAACTCACTAAATAGTCACAGCAAACGCAGAAACCAAAACACACAAAAGAGGGACTCACTAGTTCTCGAATTTTCGGTGGTGCAACCACCTTTCTCAAGAGGAATTAGGAACAGAACTTCAGTTCTGTTCCTCCATCCTCCAATCTACGTCTATCCCCCTGCTTCAGTGACCACCCTTCCGCGTCGTACATAGATAGCTACGCTCCATATCAGAGTTTTTACGAGTCTTGTCTTAACATCCCTACACAACGTCCCCGTCATCAACTCCCTCCTCCTTGAGAAAGCCTCCTTGCCTAGCGCAATATTCTGCTTACCTCCCTACTACTTTGACCGTATTGGTCCAAAACACTTCCGAGATAAGTTAACTACTCTACCTGCTCTATTTATTACCCTCCTATTTTAATGTTTAGTTTAGCCTTCTTCTTTCTGAAAAATCGCATAACATATGTATTATTAATATTGATTGTCATCCCATATCTATCGCACTGAACCTTCAATTCACTCAACAATGCTTGCAACCCCTTCGCTGACTGAGCAAGTAATGCTTGGTCATCAGCAAACCTAACCGATTTTACTAATTTCCCTCTGACTTTCATTCCTACCTCCAGTTCTTCCCATGCCTCTTTAATCATTTCCTCCACATATCCGTTGCACAGCACCAGTGATAATGGGCAACCCTGCCTTACACCTCTTCCTAACACCTAACCCGTCCAACATTCCTACCCTGTTCCTACCCTTACCTCGTTTGCCCAACATCCTCCCCTCTATTACCTTCTTCAACATTCCACTACCGCTCAATACGCCTTTCATCCATTTTTCCTGCCTCCATAGGATTTCTCTCAACAAACCCCTCTCCTCACCCACCATCTCCAGTACTTCCTCATTTGTTTTCCTTTCGGTCCATTTCACTTTCTCCATTCTTCTCCACACCCACATTTCAAAAGCCTCCAATCTACGTCCATCCCCCTGCTTCAGTGACCACCTTTCCGCGTCGTACATAGATAGCTACGCTCCATATCAGAGTTTTTACGAGTCTTGTCTTAACCTCCCTACTCAGCGTCCCCGTGATCAACTCCCTCCTCCTTGAGAAAGCCTCCTTGCCTAGCGCAATTCTTCTCCCTACGTCTCTACTTCTTTGGCCGCGTTAGTCCAAAACACTTCCCAGATATGTAAACTGTTCTACCTGCTCTATTTTTCCCCACCTATGTTAATATTTAGCTTAGCCTTTTTCTTTATGGAAAATCGCATAACCTTTGTTTTATTAATATTGATTCTCATCCCATATTTATCGCACTGAACCTGCAATTCACTCAACAATGCTTGCAACCCCTTGGCTGACTGAGCAGCTAATGCTTGGTCATCAGCAAACCTAACCGATTTTACGAATTCCCCTCCGACTTTCATTCCTACCTCCAGTTCTTCTCATTCCTCTTTAATCATTTCCTCTACATATACGTTGAACAGTACCGTTGATAATGGGCAACCCTGCCTTACACCTCTTCCTAACACTGCCCATCCTGACTCTCCGTTCCCCACTCGCACCTGAGCAGTCTGAGACATGTACAGGTTGCGGATCAGTCTCCTGTCCCTCCAATCCATTCCTATTTTCTGCAATACACGCATTAATTTTTCCCAATTCACTCTATCAAATGCCTTTTCGAAATCTACAAAACAGGCAAAAACGTCCTGATTGTATTCTATATTCCTCTCGACTAGTGATCTCATTACTGCAATGGCATCACGCGTACCTCTTTCTTTCCTGAACCCAAACTGATCATCCCCTAAGTAATCATTTGCCTTACTCTCTATCCTTTTGTTGATGATCCTGAGAATAACTTTAGCTGCGTGGGATATCAAACTTATTGTTCTGTAATCCTCACATGACGAAGCCTTTGCCTTTTTTGGAATAGGAACTAACACCGATCTCACAAAATCTTCCGGCCAGATTCCTTCCTCATAGATACTACGAATCAGTCCATATATATATATATATATATATATATATATATATATATATATATATATATATATATATATATATATATATATATATATATATATATGTGTGTGTGTGTGTGTGTGTGTGTGTGTGTGTGTGTGTGTGTGTGTGTGCGTGTGTGTGTGTGTGTATATATAAGATTAAATATCCAGGTAAATATGAGATGCATCCAAATTATGGGTCGCGGTGGTTCAGTGGGTAGAGCGTTGGACTACTGACGGAAGGGTCCCGGGTTCGATTCCCTGTCAAGGCACCTGTAGCTCCACCCTATGATATCCACGCTATGTGATGTTTCGGGTACCAGATCTTCCTGGGAAACCATAACTGGCACAGGAAAAGAAACTGCCCCCCCTACCCTGATGCGTGAATATTCACACGCCGTATAGGCTTTGTACTGGGTGAACTCTACCATCACCTACCAAACCGACCTTCGGGTTGACTAATGTGTTTATGGTTTATATGTACCACTACCTACTAACGAGTTTTATTATTACCTGAAATTAATTAACAGAGTAAAATATACCACTACTTACCCAGTGCCTTATATTTTTTGGGACTAGAAAGTTCTCTCGTAAGCCTAACCCGACACTCGCCTCACGCTATATCGGAGGTCACTGATGGAGTCAACACGTGGATCGCTCACTTCAAGTGAGTGAGGCCGGCCCGGCAGCTTTTCACCGCCCCGGGCCGCAATCGGCCAACGAGGACCATGGAGGGTGGGGTGCAGGGGGAGGGGAGGAACTCAAATGCCTCGGTGAGTGCAGGCAGGTAGTCGGCGCATGCGCGCTGCAGACACTTGCTCGTCTCGTGACCTCCATTCGCATCCACCGCGAGGGAAAGTGAGGAGATCAGGCGCGGACAACAACGAGGAGGGGGAGGCGGCCCCGAAAGGAGTCATTAAAAATGCCGCGCGGCATAAATAAAAGGAAGAGAGAAGCGAAAAATGAAAAGGGAGAAATGCGGAGGGAGGAGACGACGATTAATTGCGGCCGCCGCCGCCGGCGATGCGTGCGGATCAATGTGGCGCACGTTCCTCGTTGCCGTGGAAACGAGGAACAGGTGAATGGCGAATGGAACACGCGGCCCCCCAACTCCGCCGCACGGAAGAGCGGCACTTTGAGTTTCTTTTTGTTTTGAAAGACCCGTCTCCGGGAAGGTAAATAAACGGCTACAATATCCGAGCTCCGTGCATACGTAAGCCGTGTTTTACGTGAATGCGTGCTGCGTTTGCAAAGGGTGAGGGGTTTAGAGAGGGACGTTTGCCTTAAATGATAAACCGGAAAACCTATCGACACACTAAGGGTTTTAGTCAAGATTAGTTTTTAATAGTCCGTCTGCTCTAAGGAGTTTTTTACACTCAATTCAATAAATATAGAGGAAAAAATGCAATGATATCCATCCATCTACGAGATTTTAGCCCGGAAGAGACGTGAAAAGCCGATTATGAACTTCGCTTTTTAACACCCTAAATTCATGAAAATTCACAGCAATTTTATCAAGAGATGTCGATTTTAGAAGCTAAACGCTCAAAAGGGCACATTCAGCAGAAGACCTTGGGACAAAAGCAACATTCACGACAGACGTAATCGAACTCACGACCTTTGGATGGTCAGATGGTTACATATTCCGCAACGGACCACGTTAGGGTGGGGAGGTCACTAAGCCGTATAGTAAATACATAGAGAGTAACAATAGCTCAGAGTATCATTTCACTGGAATTCAAAGATGCCACACACTTTACGAATCCAATACCAGGCGCACCTCGCCCAATTGCATGGTATTCTCCGTTGCGAATCCCTAATTGACGTAAGATTCCCTAGGAATCTTACCACATTTTTTTTGATGAGATGCTAGTTCAGAGAAGAAAAATAAAGAAGAAAATGAGAACGCTAATTTCCAAGTTAACGTAACAACTTGATATGTTAACGATATAAATTAATTTATGCTTTTATAAATACCTTAGCTTCCTTTGAACTCAAGGAAAATACTATTAACTACATATCTAAAACAGAGACGAATACAAGTATACGATATACTTATATTAATAACGCCACCGATTATAATCATACTCTGTGAGCATACGAACCCTCCCTGCCGTTATACGCTTTACGTTTCCATTTCAATTTATATTTACTCGTAGATGGACAAGTGACAATAAAACAATAGAATAATGGGCATCAGCGAAGGGTGAGGTAACCGAATAATTCGCGGCTCATGTGCAGGGGGCTCGCTCACTGTTCCTAAGTTTCGCTCAATCCGAATCAACCCTCTCGCTCATTCGGGATTTTTAATCCAACAATGAATATCGCCGCTGACATCCCGCCGATGAAATAACACGGTGCTTTAAGCTGAATGTTAATATCCCACCCCACCTCACCCCATCGCCCAATAAGCCAGCCGGAACACGTACAGATCGAACAGAAAGTTTGACCTAATTCACACATTTGGAAATTTCAACGATCGGTCGCAACGTGCCCTAGATTGCGAATCGTTTTATTTCTTTTTCTAATCCCAACAAGTCGTTTTTCGCTTTTCATAACTCTATTCGCGCTCATACGAAATATTTCAAACCGGAATAATGATTTCAAAAGGTTGGGATTGGAACTCGGGTCCATCGACATCCAGGCGACCTTTTTATACAGCTACGAGAGAGTTTTCGTTAGCAACCAATCCCGGCGTATGACTCGCCCAATGAGAAATATATGGTTCAAATAAAATTTATCGGAAAAATAGATTTATTTCAGACTCAGGGACCAATGTTGTTGTCCTTTGAGGGAGGATTTCCCTTTTGGGAACAGGAAACGACTTGCGATCATGCGCACACTCAACCGACGGTCTGAATTCAGTACTTCACGCAATGCACTTGAGAGAACAGTCGTTCCCGATAATTTGTATACAAACCTTGTATATCAGATTTCTGTTTAAAAAAACAGATAACTCCGCTGACGTTACTGTTACGATAGTTCCCGTAGTTTCTTTGATTTGATCAACTTTCCCAATCACCATTTGCCAATCAGTAGATGGGCAGAAGTTGGGAATATTTCCACAAATAGTTACTTGCATGAATAAAAAAATTAGGAGATCCTGAAGGTTGGTTTGGTAGGTGATGGCAGAGCTCACCCAGTACTAAGCCCGATGGCTTGTGAATATTCACACATCAGGGTAGGGAGGTCAGTTCCTTTCCCTATGCTGGTTATGGTTTCCCAGGATGATCTGGTACCCGAAAAATCACTGCTTGGGTGAAGCTGCAGGTGCCCAGCCCGAGACCCTCCGGTCAGTAGTCCAACGCTCTACCCCCTGGACTACCGCGACCCACAACTTGCATGATTAATCTGGCTAAATTAGGAAATGTTTAAAAGGTGCCAATTAAAAGAGGTCTAGTCCCACTGGAAAACCAGAAACCAGCGGTGTCCCTGTCCGTCGGATACAACTTCCGCTAATTAGAGATCTTAGCTCTATGCACATCCACAATGCTAATTGACTTTTATTCAATCAATACGTAATTCCACGATAAGGGCGTCCATAAAAGTTTTCCTGGGGAAAACACATACGAGAAATATGCGGTCGTGCTAATAAAAAATTGGGATTTGTGAAAAGAGTGCTAGGTAAAAGCGACGAAAAGGTGAAAGAGCGATGCTTCCTTGGCCTTGGTCAGGCCCCACCTAGAGTATGCTGCCAGTATATGGGATCCTCATAATATAAATTTGATTTCGGAATTAGATCGAGTTCAGCGGAGGAGGGCTAGATTTATCAAAAATTGTTATGACCAACTCAGCAGCGTATCCACTTTGCTAGACAATTTAGGTTGGGATTCTCTTACACAGCGGCGGTTACGATATGGATTAAACTTATTAAAAACATTTAAAGATGGGCCCTTTTCCGATGACATCAAGGGTATAATACGAACCCCAACGTATTACGGTCGAAGGGATCACGAATATAAGATTAGAGGGATAGACTGCAAGACTGACAGGTTTAAAATGTCATTTTTTTCCTAGAACGACAAGAGACCAGAATGCTTGTAGTCGAAATTCCCCAGGAGTTAATTCATTATAATAAGTATTAACGTACAGGTTAAGGACTGCGCGAGGTTTATATTATATATGTGTGTGTTGTATGTATGTATGAAAATATATATGTATATATATGTATGTATAGATGATTTCTTCGAAGTAACACGGAAGTGTTGAATAAAAAACTTGCACAGCGCCACACAGCGTGGGAACACATAAAAGGGACACTCACGCATGGCATCTTGATAGTTTCGACGGACTCGGGCTCCGTCTTCTTCGGAGGATTAGTTAGGACTGACTACCTAATCTTCCGAAGAGGGCGGAGTTCGAGTCCATTGAAATTGTCAGGATGTTGCGTGTGAGTGTTCCTTTTATGTGTTCTCGTGTTGTGTGCTGCTGTCTAAGTTTTTAATATATGTATGTATGTATAAAAATATAAATGTACATATGTATATGTGTATATTTTTTTCTTACAAGTTCCCCCACCTTTCCTCACCTATTTGATAACCCCCTCATCCCTTACCCTTCCCTCATGGTGCTACACCCCCTGCCACACACCTTTTTTGGTGGCTCGCAGGGTATTTATGCAGATGTAGATGAAAATTCACACAAGTCCTATTTGTTCCCATAGGAGATAAGAAATGCAAAAATGAGATATTTTCACTCACTTAACTAGCAAAGCGAAACAACCGAATAACCCCCGGAGTAAACTTTCGGAATTGGTAAAAACAATGATGTACCTCTTCGCAGTCGCTCGACATGTTGAACAATAAATTCACCAAACGCAGTGGACACTTTGATAAAAACAAATGCTCTGCAAGCACTCCACGATAAACTAAGTGACATTCTACCACCTGCTAATGCACTTCAAATGTGTCCCAGCAACACAATTAGAAGTTCGCAACTCATCACGAAAAATTAAACCCACAGCACAAGGGTAGGAGAGAATTCCTATTCTGCTTCTGCATAAATTAACTCCTCTCATACTTCCATGCATCACAAATATTTTCAACTGCTCGCAATCTCGGGAAACATTTCCTTCTTTCTGGAAAAATGCATTAATCCGTCCAACCCCAATAAAATCAAAATGCACAACTCCAAATTACCGACCAATTAGCTTCCTCCCCATCTTATTCAAAGCGCTGGAGAACAAACAACAGATTTTATGCATCGGCATAATATTCTAGATGTATTCCAATCTGGCTTCCGCAAGGCTCACAGTATTTATACAGCCCTGGTCAGAATAACTGATGACTTTCGACAAGCTATGGATAAAAAAAGATGGTCACAATTCCTGTCCTACTTGACTTTAGCAAAGCATTTGATTCCATTGCAAAAAGAAGTACTACTCGCTAAATGAGCTTGCCTTGGATTTTCATGAACCATCACTGTAAAGATTTCCTCTTACCTCTCAGGTCGCCGACAAAGAGTGGTGGCTGGTGACACTTACTCTGCATGACTCGATATATCGAGGGGTGGGTGTTCCACAGGGCTCAATCCTGGAGCTGCTACTATTCTCGTTGTTGTACATTAATGGCATTTCTACATCTCTTCAATTCTCCATATTTCACCTGTTTGCAGATGACCTCCAGATATATCCGAGTACCACAATGAAACAGCTCCTCTCGCTGTACAAAAATTTATTGCTGACTTAAATAGCATAACAAGATGGAGCACCCAAAACTCCATTAACCGAAATTCACATAAAACGCAAGCTATACTGCTTGGATAAACAAAACTACTAAAATCTATTGATGTATTTCAACCATTCAACTTGTATCTTCAAGGCACACTCATTCCATTTAAGAATGATGTTACAAATTGAACCTTCTAACAGATGGTAATATCTCAAGGTCTTCGCAAGTTTTTAAACCTTGCTGAACTGTCAAACAATCCCTGCGCTACTTTAGGAAATATCAGTATGTTATGCCCATCACATTAAAAGGGCGCATAATTTCTTCTGTCATTACTCTTCGCATTGATTATGGTGACATAGCGTATCAAGAACTTTTAAACGAGTGGTCGGTAAAACTACAAAGGGCATTTAATCCATGCGTACGCCACATTTACAATTTGAAAATCACAGATCACATAACAGAATATTTTTAAAAACTTAACTGGCTATTTCTGGATTCTCGCTGGAAACTCCACATGCTGTACTAACTCTACCAAATACTAAATTGCAAAACCCCTCGGTATTTTACCATTTACTTCAATAGCCATGATAGAATACATAAACTCAATACAAGAAGTAATTATAAACTCGTTATACCTTATTACAGAACAACTAAATATAATTTCATAGCAAATCAACCAGTGAAAATAATTCCGTTCACAGATTACGAGACGCTTCCTTTTTCTTTCGCAGGACCATCATGCTTTGAATTGGCGTTTAAACATATAACCAGGAATATTGTTTTACAAGTATTGTTTGGATGTATTGGTATGAGTATGTATTGTACATGTGTATATTGATATACGTGTAATCGATGGTTTCAGGCGTTATTTTATGGAATCGGTTCATTCTAAAGCGGATAAAATAATACTTTGTAATTCCACAGATTTATTTCACAAACACACGACCCGGGTTACGACGTACAACGTCATCTTCAGGTGACAATGAAGCACTACGACGTACAACGTCATCTTCAGGTGACAATGAAGCACCTGAAGATGACGTTGTACGTCGAAACCCGGGTCGTGTGTTTGTGAAATAAATCTGTGGAATTACAAAGTATTATTTTATCCGCTTTTGATATACGTGTATTTTTTTATATCTAGTAATTGAACTAATTTATTGTGTTGCTATATGTTAGTCCTAAAATATTATATGTATTCATTTTATTGACATTTATGTTCAATTTGTGTAATTAGTCTGTAAGTTTATTATTGTAAATGGGTGACGAGGGGTTAGGTGGTACAAGAGACTCCCTAGTCTCAATCTCGACCCAAAATAAAGACGACGTTCAATCAGGTAAATAAAATTAGAGAGATTAAGTGTAGAACAGATAGATTTAAGGGGTCATTTTTTCCACGAACAATAAGGGATCAGAATAACATTGACCGGTCACGAGAAGGGTAAAAATGTTTGGGTCAAAATTAGTCTGGGGTATATGTGTTCACCCCCTGCCACACACCCTAGTGATCTGGCTCTCAGAATACTAAACATATAAAAATACAAGTATATGAATATGGATCAGAACCCAAAACCGCACGGTGAGGTCAAAACAACTATTTCGTATGCCATTAATCTTTGTGGTGGTCATACTATATATACTTTGGGCATACATGTTTGACTCCGTAAGGCAATATCATAAACACTGCTCACACAATAATGAACAAAATATATGCTTGTAACCTTGCTGCATGCTAAAATGCATGAATTTTTAAAAGAACTCCTTCCAGTCATTAATCTGTAGTACCCACATTAAATTAATCCTAAAGTACTCAACTAAGAATTTTTCTCTTACCGTACTCTGCCTTCGACTGGCCCCTGACTCACAAACCGCGAAAGAGACGGAGGCAAATCACTCACCTGGAAATTGAAAAGAGAACGTTTCGTCAGATAAAAATTTAAAAAATACTCAATGTAAATGTTGGACAAGAAAATATATCCGTGACTGATTTTATTCGAGTGTAAACATGCGTCCACGTGGAAAAAAACATCGATCAACACCGTGACGTGGTGTAAGGGCTTGTGCTTTCCGATGACCCCCCAGAGCCCACACAGACGGGAACAATGATAATTGCTCCTGCTAGGGTCACCCGTTACAGTTGAGTCGAAGGTTAGGAGCCAGACAAAAAATACCTAGTTCGCATTTAGCGTCCGATCCCAATGGGACGACCATTGGGGTCGGACGTGGTGTCACGTTAAAAGCGCAATTGAGGAAGGCGAGGGGTTCAAGAAGAGCCGCTTCAATTATTCATTCTGCGAAATTATGGAAGTGCAAAATTTGGAGAATGAGTCCTGCTAGCTACGAGCGTCCACCCTTGGGGACGGAGTCATTCTAGGCGGAGGGGGGGCCCGAGGTCAACATGCAAAATCCATCCACAAACGAATAGACAGCAGCAAAATATACGGCACAGAAGAGGATCGAAGCTGTTAGAAAAAGGAGCTTTAACTGTAAGGCCATTGTTGAAGATAATGAAGTTCTAAAACATGAAGCGAGGGATGTAGAGAGGAAATACCGATATGTCGATGCTGTGAGAGATGAGATGGAGAAATACCAGGGTTTATAGGAACGACAGTTACGGAGAAATTACAGCGGAGGGAGCGAGAGCCAGATTGGGGTTTCTTTTAGTTTTATTTCGTACCCTGCGAACCACCACCAGAGACGTAGCCATATAATTAGACATCCATCATAAATAAAATAATAATACAGAAACGGAGGCCTTGAGCGATGGATAAAATCTCTTGCAAATGAACTGGAAGGACGTCTCTTAAGCAGTGATGTTGAAAATGTATTATTACCCCCATCGTACTACGGTAAGAGAGATCATGTAAATAAAATTAGAGAGATCAACTGTAGAATAGATAGATTTAAGGTGTAATATTTTCCACGAGCGATAAGGGATCGGCATAGCATTGACCGACCGCGATAGGAGTAAAAATATTCGGTTCTACAGTAGTCTAGTGCGTAAACACCCCCTGCCACACGCCTTAGCGATGGCTTTCGGGCCACTATGTAACAAAAATATTTTTCGCAAAGATAGAAGCAGAATCAAGGAGCTTGGTTCAGACTCAGGTACACAGGCACCCTGTACGTGCCGCCATGAACTCACTGGGCTCACTCATGAAGGAATAGCTGGCTGGCTGGTTGGAAGTGAATCGCAATGATCAGGGGAGCATAGGGTTGCAGTCGCTGGAGGAGTCTGTATTGCAGAAAATACAATGGAATCAGGTGTTTCATACCGACGCTGAGATGTTTTTCAACGTAAAATTGACGCCTAAATACACTGGTACGTGACACCACAATGAAGATTTTTAAGGCGTCCAAATTAATACATGCTCTCACACACATTCGCGCCGATAACAGTGCGTTTAATATTCACCATCATTCTTTTGATATCAAATCATATGCGATTGTATTTTATGTTTGAAGATCACATTGCAAATATCACTGAATCTCGGGTGAGTAACTGAAATATCCACGCCACGTGCGACTGGGCATCTTCCTGTCGAGTGGCACGCGAATGAACATGTAAAAATAATAGTTGACGCGATGTAACAGAAGGGAAATGCTTACGTTCAAAAAAGCAGAGTATAACCATGGAAGGCACCGACGTATATTCAGGGTAAATACATGCATTCTCGCCGCCGAAATTCACATTTTTTTTATTTTCCACCACATGAATGCCTCCGTCGCTTGAGCACCCGGACTAAATAATTACCTCTTTAGCACACCACAAAGGGTCGCGCTACCGAGTCATTTTCTCACTCTCCATAATTGAACATACATATATATATATATATATATGTTGCATGCGGATATCCAATTAGGACTGGTTTTTCTCAGGTGAGGCAAAAGGCGGGCCGCACTTTATTGATCGCACGCAGGCCGTCTCAACACCGTTCGCCTCCATCGGAAGACTCGGCGGAGGAGAAAGGCGACGCGGGCGATTTGGCGACGGAAGGAGTGTCCCTCGTATGCAACACTCACCATCCGTGACTCGGGGAAGCAGATCGCACATCACCATGGACCCCAAAGGAATAACAAATAATCCACGGAATCTCGTAACGGAGAGCTTTCGGCGAGACATTTCTTCCAACTCACCGAAGTGAGGTAGCAGTGGTTTCGCTGTGCAGAGCGACATCCAGACTTAAAGAGAAGCGTTCACCACCGGAAGAATTGTCGTAATTTAGCGACAATGCGGTTTTATACTGTGACTCTGAATTATGCCAGCCTAAATAAACATGTCATGATGTAATGTATTTAATCTTAATATGATATACATGAACGCGTCTACATGTATATACCACCGACAAAGTAAGTGAGGTCAAAAGAGGATTTACTACAATTTATTGTTTAGGGTACATGTTGCCGCGTTATCCGAGGCATAGAAGTAAACAGCAGTGCGGAGTCAATATGTCCATTAAAAAGCTAACTTGATCTGTTTAGCAGAAATGTACACTCACCTACAAATACATATTTCATATCAAGTGATCCTTAACAAGTTATAGTAATACCAAATCTTTGATTGAAGAGAAATATTTGCACATGTGGGAAAATATGAACATTTATTCAACCTATGTGTCGTGGAAGTACCATGGGGGATGGATTTGGTAATGAAGAAGCCCTTTTTAAAGGACATTTGTTGCTGAACATTTCCAAACGAAAAAGGCAAACTTATAGGACATAAAAGTGACGCGTTTGATTTTGAGCGATGCGTGCGGTGATCAAAAAGCTTTACAGCGCTTGAACTAAGGTGTGTATTCATCCCCAGCCACACATCCTAGCGATGGCTTGCAGGGTATTAAAATATTCAAAATTACGTAGCATGTTTACAAAGAATCTGGGAGGGAGAGATCAATTCCCTCCACTGACCACGCTTTTTCATAAGGCTCTGCTAGTCAGATACTGGCACCTTCAGGGCTATACTAAGGAATCTCTTGGAATCTGTGCTCCGTGCTCTCCTGCAAATGACCGAACTCTCTACCCACTCACTCTATCACACAATAAACAGTCATCGGTCACCATGTTGGCACTAAATGAGATCGCAGTCTAGCGCTAAGATAGGTGGACCAAAGGTCTGAGCACTGCTTAGAATACACAAAAAAACAATTCTTCAATTCCACTCTCTTCATCTACATATCCAAAGTACCTCGCATCCCACCGCAAGGGCGTGTGATCCTAGGTCACCACCATTAAAGAGAATAAAAAGGCATGCAAAACTATAACACTCATGCAAAATTAGTCGCACAGAGTCGTATATACTCATGCAAAAACCTTTATGACTTACTCTCATGCAAATACATATAAATTATCAACTAACATATACACGCACCTACGAATATACTTTATATCTACACACCATTTGATGTTATTCCGTCTTGTAAATTCAATTTTTTTAAAGTTACTTCGGTTCCTTACTATTATGATTCCTGATTGTTCGGGGAAAGATCGAGTATTTGTATCTATTTGTAATGGAATCTCTCTCCCGTATCTTACCTTTGTGGTCTGATCTACCTAAGTAGTGTGGGGCCATTATAATTCCAAGAGTGTCATCGTTAAACTCGTTTGCTCTGAACTTTAATCTTATTTCCTTGCATAATTTCATCCAACTGGACCACTTTTCCTCCCTCTCCCATCCTCCCTTTTGCCAGCCGAATTCAAATTTCTCCCTACTCGTCGTTTATTTCAAATTCTTCACCTTTTTTCTAACTTAAATCCTCAAAAGTCTTAAATTTATATTTTCTTATTTCTATTGCATCTGGCATCAGACACCTCTTCAGTTGAGAAAGAGACGCAAAGGGCTAATACATTTAATCAAATGGACCCCCCCCCCCACCCTCAGGAAAAGTTATTTTTATAAGATGATGGCAATTAGACGAGAAGCAGAAGAAAAGCCCTCTGACAACCAGCAGCAGGAGCATTTAAAGTGAAGGGAGAGCGGGAGACGCCATTGGAGAATGCGTATCTGGCAGCCACGCACGACTCGTGGACGAAGAGAAAAAAATGGAGAGAGACTGGAAATGCCGTTGGAGCAGCATAATGATGAAGGTCGGGTAGTCTCGATAAAGGGAAGAAAGTTGGCATTCAATCGACCGCAGCACGAAGAAGAATAAAAAGTAGTTGGGCGCATATTAAATAATAACAGCCACCTTGGATAAAAAATGGAAGGAAGAAAATGCATGGAAAGGTTTTCTTCGTAGGAAGATCACGGGTTGAATCTTGAAAACTGCGAACAATCGGGGAAAAGTAAAAAGTTACCCTTGAACACATTTGCAAATCCTACTTCCACTTACTTTTTCCAATGATTCAGACCCACTGATTTTCGCCAACATTTTCTTCACAATTTTGCCGAATTGGTGCGAAAAAAGACCCAATTCCCTTCCTAACGTCTACTGCATGGGAACATCGACATGAAATGCATAAACTCGATTAAATACCTAGACGTTACCCTCACTAACAATATCTCTTGGGTGAAACATACGGGGAATATGCGAACAAGCTAACAAAGAATTGAGATTTAATAGAAGAGTACTTGGTAAATGTGATAAAAAGGTCAAAGAGAAATGCTATCTATCGCTGGTTAGACCTCATTTAGAATGTGCTTCGAGGAATATCTCAAGAAGTTGCCGAATCGGATCGCGTGCAGCGTAGAGGATCTAGATCGGTAAAACGTTGTCATGATAAACTTAGGGGCATATTCAAAATATTGGAGCAGCTAGGCTGGGAATCACTCATGGAGCGAAGGTTAAATTACAGATTTGAAGCTCTTGCATACATTGGAAGGGAGTCTCTGTAGCAGTGATGTTGAAAATGTGTTATTACCCCCATTGCACTATGGTAGGAGAGATCATGTTAAAGAATTAGAGAAACTAAGTGCAGAAGAGATAGATTTAAGATGTCATTTTTTCCACGAACGATAGGGGATCATAATATCCTTGTTCGACCGCGGTAGGGTCATGTTCGGGTAAAAATTATTTTGGCTGTGCATTCACCCCCTGCCATACACCCTAGGGATGACTCGCAGGGTACTGAAATTAAAAACAAAATGGAACATGCATTAATTGGGACAGCAGGCTAACGGGGCAAAAAGGTACGCCTGTTCTGCCAAAGGGCCGCTGCGTTCAGTGCCTGTGACGCGTGATCTCGAGCCAGCTGCACTTGGCATGAATACCACCTACTTTTCGCGCAATGCCACTCGTGGAGAATCCAGATATGTGCCAAAGAAAGGAAGCATTCCCTTTAACTCGTTCAATCCATCCCTATTTATACTTCCAAAATTAGTTATATATTAACTCCATCACATCAATAATTTTTTTCGAACATGCTCTTCTGCTTCTCAAAAATCCAATTTCTCGTATCCCGATAGTCCGTCCCTTCGACCGCATTCATGACCATCTCGGTCCTTCCTCATTCCGATACCATTCAACCTTCACCTCTCGCACGTATCTGTTCGGTGACTCGACCGCCATAAATTCTCTCAAGATGGCCACACCTCCGCGGCACAGCTCTGTCATATTTTTGTGTAACACTTTAAATCCAATCCATAATCTTTTGGGGGAAAGGCGTTCCTCTCCCTCTCCTATTTCTACCACACATGCTCTTCATGCTACACTATCCGATAAATACGCGAACTGAAGCCATAAAAACTTAAATTTGCAAATTTTGCCTACATCGATTTCGCCCTTTTCAAAGTACTCTCCATTCGTTGCTATTCACTTATCCCATCTTCTTCCATTACACTGTTTAAAGTTCCCATGGAAGTCCTCATGGCAGTTAGGTTTTTTTAGTTTTATCATCGTTTCTTGCTTTATTTTGTCCACATCTTCCCAATCATCACATTTTTGCATTTTGGGAATAAGAAAAAGTCGCAGGGGGCGAGATCTGGTGTATAAGGAGGATGATCAAGGATGGTGACTGAATTTGAAACGCTTAATCCACTTGAAAACGCATGTTTTCTTCAGACCGTAAACAGCTGTCAACATTTAAGGAATTTGTTGATAACTTTTACCGCAATTCACCAAAAAACTTGATGTCGATTCGTTGCTCTCTGATTTCGTCAATTTCCATTTTCGACAAATAGTAAAAACAAGGACAACAGAAACTAACATAACTGGCACCATACGCACAGCTCGACGATCTGCCAAGCACAGACGGCGCATTGGGTCTCAGGCAACTAGCGCCGCTAGTAGCTTTAGTCCGTGCCATGGCCGCCAGAATGCAGCAGTTGGCGCATTTATTGGCTAGACCTCCTATGTAACAGTTCGTATCCAATCCATATTCTTCCGGGACGAAATCGTTCCTCTCCGTCTCCTGCTCTTACCCCAAATGGTCCTCGTATGCCCCATGACACCCACCACATGTACTTGACATTCATTCTAATCCTGGTCTCATTTTAAGTCATTTCAAGGGACTCGCTCCCTTTAAATAACTTATTCCATCACTCCTTCTGGTTTTTACCCAGACTCTTAATATTTCTTGTCCTGGCGCCCTTACGGCGCCATTAAACTGAACATACTTGTTACCCCGTACGTGTACGGGGATGCGGGCGACGATTTATTGGATATCAAGGTAGATACACGTACTCTCTTCAGAAACGATACTATCCGGTCAATAATATTTAAGTGGGTTGTACTAGGCTTCGGAACCGCCTAGGCATGCTTGAGAAGATTTTTCAAAACTAACCGAGAGAGTGCCTTGTCTTCTAGCAGGGAATGTTTCGCGTAACGCCTTGGGCCTTGTTAACTTGCACGGCTTGCCTTTCATTATATTTACGGAAAATGACCACGAAAAGTCTCGCAGAATCGATGTCATCGTGAGCCTTTTCGAGCGTATAATTATATACGTACGGCCATCAAAAAAATTTGAAAAACAAATAACAGAATTGAACAATTGCCGGATGAAAGCGATTGAAATTTAATAAGCAAGTGGAAGCGCAATTAAAATCATTAAGTACGTAATATCGTTCCGAATGTTTTGAAAGGAAAAAACTGAATGAGGGATCCTCCAGGAAATAATTCAACCAACCGGATGCGGTCGTTGGAGTGGGCCGATGGGATGGGGAGGCCCGGGACGGCGCCGAAGACGGACCCTGGTCAGAGGGGTCGCGTGTGGGAAGGTCGCGCGCGGGGCATGACGAGAAGGCCGGGCGCCTCCATTCGCCCCGAAGGAGGGAGTGTTAGCGCAAGGAGTGGCTGCCTCTTGGGAGAGGCGATGGTGCCATGATCGCAATTGGAGGGCGGCACCCTTAGAGGGGACGGGGACACGGTGCAAGACCGAAGAAATCGAAATTACAATTATATCCATGATGATGAAAACATGTTTGGCAATTTTCCACAATTTATCATTTAGTTTCGATGCATTACTTCCAAGCGACTATCCAGTTTTACAATGGCACACACACACACACACAAGTATCTCAACACGTGTACATAATCGTTAAAATATTCACGAAGGTGAATAAAAGTATGGTCTACCGTTTTAGGCAGGTTTTATTTTGACAGACTGAACACAGCTACATATTTTAACATAACTAAGCCATTGTGCCTCAAGGTGTGTCCAATCCATCTAGTTCTTCTTTGCCGTAGAGCTCCCCATGTGATACTTTCCTCTTCTGCTCTTCTATACACTTCCTCGGTCCTCACGTTGCCTGTCCATTCAATCTACAGCATTCTCCTCCAGCACCATGTTTCAAAGGCTTCTATTCTTCGTTGGTCCACTTTTCCAATATTCCATGTCTCCGATCCGTATCATGGGTAAACACCCCATTTCAGGAAGGCTTGGGAAGGACTCTAATGACTATCATGTCTAATGTTTCACGTCTTCAATGACTTCCACTCATTTGCCCCCATTATTTCCATCTTCGGTGCTGCGTACTCCCTGCTCACCTACTCCGCCTCCACCACGCTCTTCCCTCCCACTCCTCTCATTCCTTTCCATTCCTCCTCCAACCACATACACATCATCCATTGATTTCACGGACCGACTTCCTTTTTCCACAGAATTTTAAATCTTAGCCTTCCTCTCATTACCCGACTTACTTCCCCGATCCTTCTTCACACTGGAACCCGAATAGCATCAATCTAAAATAATTCTCTTACCTCAATGACGAGTTTGCGAACACAGACTAACATGTGAGAAAATCCAGTCGTAGTACCTGTCATAAATTACCTCACTCTTTTGATTCCATGCCAGCCCCGGTTGACGGCAGAGTGACATCCTCGCCTGCCAACTCAGAGGTTAAGGGTTCGATTCCCGCCTGTGTGGGTTTTCCTCCCCCTAGGGCTTGGGTGTTTAAAATATTGATTGATGGTCCAATTTAAAGGATAAAAAGTACTGTTTTCGGAATAAGGCTAAAATAAATAAATACGTAAAATTCCTTTTATCGCTCAAGCAATTTTTCTCCTCTTGCCTCAATCTCTATGCCCGCTTACTTCACGAATACTTCCCATTTATGCGAACTTCTACTTCTTATCTGGTTAATTTCTTTTATTTAAATGATAAACTTAGAACGCTTACTTCCTTAGAATCCCATTGGTTCGGTATTCTGTCGTTCAGCCGTTCTCCCATGCTTCTCGTATCGCTCTTGAAAGGCACTCAACCACTAACAGCCATCCCTTGGCTGTCTGACCTACTATCGCTTGGTCCTCAGTAAGAAAAACCTAAAAAAGTGATGCCTCCAGAGAGCGTAATTGGTAACGATGATAAGTGGTTGACTGAAGACTCCCCGGTGCGGCGGATGGGTTCCTCGTTGAAACAGAAACACGAATTGGCCGAGCGACCTGCTGGGCAGGCGCACACTTCCTCACGGCGGTGAGCAGAGTAATGGGGAAGACGAGAGCGCCCTCCTAACACTCCCACCCCATGTCACTCCGTCCCCCCCACCCCACTTTCACTCCTCGCCCTCCTCAGATAAATTAATACTTTAACCTGGAACGCAGCGTGGGTTACACGCGTACTTCAAAACCTCGGGCTTTGAGGCAAAAGGAAGAGCTTAGTGGATTGGATTCCTTTGAGCTGTGGGTATGGCGAATGATGAAAGTAATAATGTGGAGAGCGAGATAGATGGATTCTAACAAGGGAGTGTTCAGTGGATTCAGTCGGGGAGGAGAGAAGGGAGGAGGGAATGGAGACGACGGAAGAGAGGGGATACGGGATGCTGACGCCTTGGCCGAGCGCCGAGAGTTTCGACTACGTTCAATTTTGGGAAAGAGGGGAAAATATAATGCAAGAGAGAAAAAGGTTGGGGCTGGCGTGGAAAAGAAAGGAAGAGGTACATTCAAGCAACTGCGGGGAATGCCGCGACACTAACTCTTAACGGAGACATCCGCTAGTATTCATTAAAATGCATATTTTTTCAAACTTAAAAAAAACATTCGCCTTGACCAGGATTCGAACCCGGATACCTCGATGTCTGGCCGAGTGCTTCAGCCGAGGTGACCTCTTACACTGTGGCTCATCGCGCACGACTGCGAATGCCTGTGACATTGTACGCACGGTATTTCGTCGCAGCATCTTGTTCCTTTAAAAGCCCAAAAATTTCGTAGTGTAAGAGGACGCCTCGATAGCTTAACTGACTAAAGCACCCGGCCGGACCCGGGATTCGCCTTGACCAAGATTCGAACCCGGATCCCTCCGGGTTCGAATCTTGGTCAAGGCGAATGATTTTTATCCTTTAAAAAAGGAAGAGGCGCGTTGCAGGGAATGAAGGGAGCATTTATGTATGCAGAACTAGCGGCGGTACTTAATAACGCGGGTCAAAACGAAGTGAGAGGAAAGCGCTTTAGAAGTTCACTTCGACGTGCAGCTGTTTCCAGGTCCAGACTCCCAATACTATATTTAATCGGTTGAACATCCTTATCGATGATTTAGTTATTATTTAAGCGAGATAAACACAAAAACATTTCATATTAAAATATAAAATTGAAACAAACTACAAAATATTGCCAGAGAAAAAAATGAAACTATGATGTTTGAAAAAATTAGACTCTCGATGGTGTTTATCTATGAAAGTAAAAAACTGCTATTACAAAAGACTGAACCGATTAATGTTAATGAATGGCATAATTACTTCTGTCTCGATGAGGGTACTGTCAGTCTCAGCGTCGGAAGGGCACGAGTGAAACCCTAAGGTAACCAATAATTCAATAAGTCCCGGGACTTTTTTGACCGTGATGTTATTTTGGGATAGCGCAAGATATAATTTACGTCGACTACCTTGAAAAGGAAAAATCTATCAATAGCGGCTATTACATAGGTTATTGGTGCTTTTGAAGAATGAATTTGCAAAAAAAACGATCGCACATGAAGAAGAAAAAATTATCTTCCTTCAAGACAATGCACAACAGTGCCACAAGTCAATGGAACCAATGGCCAAATTGAACGAGTTGGGCTTAAATCTGCTCCCCCCCCCCCAATCATACGTGCTCTCCCCAGATCTAGAGCCCCCGGCAACTACTGGCTGTTTGCTGATCTCAAAAAGGCGCTCCAGGGAAAAAGATTTGGCTCCAATGAGGAAGTCATCGCTGAAGCAACTGAAGCTTGGGTACTTTGAGGAGAATCACTTTACAAGCATGGCATCGAAAAGTGAGAGTAGCGTTGGGAATGATTGTACTATGGCTCTTGAAGATGATTATGTTGATGAATAAAAAGGAATTTTGCGAATCAAATGCTGTTTTCTTAGTTAGTCCCAGGACCTATTGAACGATGGGTTGTGTCACAGAGGGGAAAGAGTGTATTCAGGGAGGGGACACCGCGGATGTAATTAGCTAAAGGGGGAGAGATTCCTGGAATAAAGCTAAATGAGGCTATTCCATCATGTCGTCACCTACCTGGAAAGGGAACGGTGGAAAGATAATGCGTATTAATGTATTTTTTACAACTTTTCGACGCAATATTAAAAATTTTAAATAAATAAAGCCATAGCATGGGTTTCGAATTTATTGGATTTATTTTTCTCTCCGTTAGAATTCCCCCTTGCCCTTTCCTCTGCTCTCCTTCGAATGACCTCTGGTGTTCCTTTACTCTTTGCGCTTACCTTTGCGGGAACTCGAGGTCCCTGTCTGCTTTGGGAGCTGTGCCGAATCTAAAATTCATTTAATGCACTATTGTTAATGTTAACACCAAAAGTGGTTTCCATAATTTCAGATGAAAGCTCGTCATACGGCGTACCCTTCTCCATAACTTTTCATCACCCCCATTGAACTAGAGTAGGAGAGCTCATGTCAATAAAATTGGCAAGGTTAAGTGTAACGTAGAACAGATAGATTTAAGATGTCATTTTTTCACGAACGATAGGGATCAGAATAACATTGCCCAACAGGTGTAGTGGTCATATCCAGATCAAAATTAGTCTGATATGTATTCACCTCCTGCCACACACCCCAGCGGTGACTTGCATTGTACTAAAAAAAATATCGAACAACTTCAAACTGCCTTCATTCCGTCCAGAATGCCTCTTCCTCGCTTACTCAGCATTTCAGCCTGTTTATCTGCCTTCTGATTTTATCGGACAACATCCTCTCTGGTCCTATTATATTTAAAACTCTATCTTTCTGCTTATTCTATTTAGTTTCCCAATTTTTCCCATTCACATATCCCAAACGCCATTAATCTATTCATTCTTTGGTCTCAAACATCTCGTTTCGGGTCTTAATATCATTACACTCCACATTACACTGCCAACTAATCTTTTCCTTAATGCTTAGCACTACGTACCTTCATCAACTTTCCTTTCCTCACAAATAACTCCTAGGACAACGATATATTATATTTCTCGTAATCTCCCTTTTCCCAACCCCATTCTCCTACAAAATCATCCCCCCACTATTTATTTGTTATTTAGGGCAGTCCAAAAGCCACGAGGACACGGCGAAGTGCGATGGTGCCCTCAACTTATTTCGTTTAGGATAGAAATGGGCAGGGGAGGGGCATTCCTCCTCGGGGGGTCTCCGCCCCCCCCCCGCCCTCTTCACCGCGAGCTGACTTCGGAACTCGCGCGGATGAAAAACAAAGAAGCGGAGTCGTGCGTCGTGGGGAGAAAGAATGTCGAGCGTTGTTCGGAGGCGTATTTTCCGGTGGCTCCTTTGTTCCAGGGCGAGAGAAGGGAAGGACGCGAAAGCAAACAGTTTGAGCGAGATCTCGCTAATTCCATCTCCCGCCAGCCCCGCCTCGGATGAGGAACGGAAAAAGACGAAAGGGGGGTGCGATGGGAGGGGTGGGGGGCAGGAGAACAAGGCTTCCTCCTTTGAGCCTCAGTGAATGCAATGAGCACGACGTCCCTCCGCGACAGCACGGCCCTGTGCTCATGTAAATAATACATGGAAATGTATACATAAACACACGAGCTCTCGAGCGACTTCACGCACCATTCAGAAGAGAGAGGCACAGTCTGCAAATGGGTGCTCGTTATGCGTGTGGGGTGCACGCAACACGCAGCGGGGAGAAGATAGGATGAGCGGCACCGAACGGAGATTTGAAGTAGGGCCACTAACTGTGGGAGCCAGGGCGGGCGGAGAGGGGGACACCAGAGGACATCCAAAGCGGAAACGCCTACAGACCTAACCTACAAATGCATTTTAATGCGATGCGCCACCAAACTTTTCGGAAGGACTCTCCATAGGTACTGGAAAACACGAACACGGTGATCACTTTAGTACCTCTTTATCCCGCATGAAACATTTGAGTCGCACTATTTTTTGGAAAAATTGGGACAAACTTAGCATGATCTCTTTACGAAGAATTCCCCATGTTACACATTTAACCATGACCTAACAGGTGAAATCAAAGGATTTGGTTTATATGCTTTTTAAAAAAGAAACAATTAAAAAAACGTCCAATCTGACCTCTGCAATAATTTTTTTCAATAAGCACTCGCGACAAAAATTGATAAATACGGAAGGACGAAAACGTTAAGGCGGATCACGGGACTACGGCTAACATTAGCTTTGTTCTTGTAGGCTCGGGGGTAGATTGCTAAGGTCAACCGCAGTGGCTATTTCCGCCAATGAGGGACCACTTATTTCGGTTTGCTCGCTTCTGCTTCATCGCAGATGAGTAAAATTCTCGGCTTACACTCTAGTTCGTTTTTGACGAGAAAACGAACTGTCAGACAGCAACGGGAAAATCAGAACCGAAGTTGGTTGGAGCATCCATTGATTGGAGCGAGGATTCGACATATATGTAAGTACCCCTGAATCCGCCCTAAAGATATGTGGCGGGGGTGCAAGTATCAGGTGGGAAGAGAAAGATGATAATGGAGGATATGGGAGAGGAAGGGAAAAATATTCAGTGAAAACTATCAAACAACGTGCAAAGATGAATACATGGACGACTTGAGACTTAAACACACGACTGAAGACTTAAAAATGAGTTCACCCAATGAATTAGCTATTTTTCCTAAGGATTTTTGAGGAAGAGTCCTGGAAGAGGATATGAGTCTCAGCCATATACGCTGGGTGAATAAGAAAGTCAATAATGAGTAACGACATATTCATATGGAGCGTAGATTTGTGTGGATCTTAAACCCGGGTCTTCGAGAAAAGAGGATGAGTTTAGATTGGAAACACGCCAGATGTGTGGACGGGGAAGAACTGAAGGATCCTACCCTCCTGCTTCAGTGACCACGTTTCCGCGCCGTAAATAACTACGCTCCATATCAAAATTTTAAGTCTTTTCTTAACCTCCCTACTCAACGTCCCCGTCATCAACTCCCTCCTCCTTGAGAAAGCCTCCTTGTCTAGCGCAATTCTTCTCCTTACGTCCCTCCCACTTTGACCGTATTGGTCCAAAACACTTCCGAGATACGTAAACTGTTCTACCTGCTCTATTTCTTCCCCTCCTATTTCAATATTTAGGTTAGCCTTTTTTTTTCTTTCTGGAAAATCACATAACCTTTGTTTTATTAATATTGATTCTCATCCCATATGTATCGCACAGAACCTCCAATTCACTCAGCAATGCTTGCAACCCCTTGGCTGACTGAGCAACTAATGCTTGGTCATCAGCAAACCTAACCGATTTTACGAATTCCCCTCCGACTTTCATTCCTACCTCCAGTTCTTCCCATGCCTCTTTAATCATTTCCTCCGCATACACGTTGAACAGCACCGGTGACAATGGGCAACCCTGCCTTACATCTCTTCCTAACACTGCCCATCCGGACTCTCCGTTCCCCACTCGCACCTGAGCAGTCTTGAGACATGTACAGGTTGCGGATCAGTCTCCTTTTCTTCCAGTCCATTCCTGTTTTCTGTAATACGTGCATTAATTTTTCCCAATTCACTCTATCAAACTCTTTTTCGAAATCTGCGGAACAGGCAAATACGTAAATGGCTCTCCGTCTTCTGGTAGTCGAAACGTTTTTCGTTCAATCTTCTGAGGATTTATCGTTAATAGAGCGGGAGATAGTCAAGGAGGGTTTAAGGTTTCTCACCTCGTACGCCAATGCCAGGATTATTAAGAAAGAGGCGACGCCGTGCACGCAGTCCCCCAATCAAAGCCTCGAAAGCGACCCGTAAACTCCGCCTCCCAGACGGGGCCGCCGTCACTTCCGCCTCCCAGACGGGGGAGGACCAAGGGCTCGCTCAATGGAGATGCCACAATGCGGGTTTCCAAAGCAAAGGAGTGGGTAACTGAATTGAAATTGTTGAGGCATTTGTATCGATTTTTTGAGAATATCGGGAAATTTTCGAAAAATCGATTACATGATGTTACATTGTTTGTATAAAAAGTATCGGGACAAGTTAAAAATACAAGATTTCTTTCAGGTACAATGCCTCGTCACAGTACATCCTTCGAGAGCGTCGGCACACACTTTTGCCAGAGCGGATTTTCCGCGACTCGAAGGCTCCCTGGGAGGCGGAAGGTCCTTATGGGTACGCATGCAAGCTTCTTTGACGGCTTGACTTAGGGTTCCAGGGTGGTAGTGTCCTGTGTTGGATGGTGGATTTCACTTTTGGTAAAAGGAAATAGTCTGCTGGTGCCAAGTCGGGACAGCAAGGAGGTTGGGGAATGGTCGCAGTACCGTTGGAGATGGTCTTTAAAAGTAGGCACTCGACTAAGCTTTTTTGGTCTCCCGTCAGAATACCTTTGGGACGAGTTTAGCACGGATTTTTTGCATCGCAAAATTTTCAGTGATAATGATGGTGAGCACTGTCATCTTATGAATGCCAATATGAAATCTGCGACCATGCGTACACTTAACCGACGGTGTGAATTCAGCACTTCACGCAATCATCAGAATTTAAAATTTTTTACCGACACTTTTTATACATACCCTGTAAATGATCATAGCTAGAATATAGTAACATATCTATCGAATCAGATATCAAAATAAAATAAAATGATTTCTGTTCCTTGACCTGTACTTGAATTTACCAATTGGCATACATTTGAATAATAACAGGACTTTGTACTCGTAGCTTGTCACGTCAATACGGCACAATATTCATGATTAAAACATATTATAATGTACTCATGACAAATTCGTATCAGTGAAATACATTGGCCCTGCCACCGCAGAGAGGGAAGATTTTTCATACGGATGAAGTATTTCATGGGACAGAAAAACGGAATGAATTAATTGGAACTGTGCTTCGATTGTAAGTTAAAGTTTCCCTGCGGATACCTACTCCTCAAGCGCCTCCAGCAATGTAGTTTACCTTCTGAATTGGCAATTTTGCCCTGCATTTTATATTGGATAGTGTACCACAGCCTTAAATATTAGAATTAAAAGCCGCGAGCTTCTTCCAAGAAGTCTTCCCTGATTGGGATGCTCCCAATCGCCAAACACGCCTCCGAACATTATACTCCCTTAGACAAATGCAAAAGAATGTCCATCTTAGCATCGTCCCCACCCTCTGAACTATATTTTATATATATATATATATATATATATATATATATATATATATATATAACTATGATATATATATATATATATATATATATATAACTTTTGAACGGCACAATACATGTATAACACAGAATAAAACAGATAACACGTAAAAGGACACAAACACTGTAGATGATTTGAGCTTTGGGCCTACTCCGAGGCCTTCTTCAGGTCAGACTGACGATATATATATATATATATATATATATGTTCTGTTCCTAATTCCTCTTGAGAAAGGTGGTTGCACCATCGAAAATTCGAGAAACAGTGAGTCCCTCTTTTATATGTTTTAGTTTCTGTGTTTGTCGACTAGTTAGGGAATTTACATTATTGTGCACGTTCGTGGGTTTTTCAAGAAAGTGATTTCATGTATATATATATATATATATATATGTATTATTAGGTAATCTACCGGTTAAGGTAGGTTTCTGGATGGACACAACTATCAAATAAACATTTTGTGACTCCCCACCTAGCAAACTAATCTATATCAGGTCCCTCTTCATCTCGGTGTACTTCTTTCCTCCCTTCATCCCGTCCAACATCCCTACCCTGTTCCTACCCTTACCTCGCTTGCCCAACATTCTCCCCTCCATTACCTTCTTCAACATTCCACTACCGCTCAATACGCCTTTCATCCATTTTTCCTGTCTACCTAGGATTTCTCTCAACAAACCCCTCTCCTCCCCCACCATCTCCAGTACTTCCTCATTTGTTTTCCTTTCGGTCCATTTCACCTTCTCCATTCTTCTCCACACCCACATTTCAAAAGCCTCCAATCTACGTCTATCCTCCTGCTTCAGCAACCACGTTTCCGCGCCGCACATAGCTACGCTCCATATCAGAGTTTTTACGAGTCTTGTCTTAACATCCCTACCCAACGTCCCCGTCATCAACTCCCTCCTCCTTGAGAAAGCCTCCTTGCCTAGCGCAATTCTTCTCCTTACGTCCCTACCACTTTGACCGTATTGGTCCAAAACACTTCCGAGGTATGTAAACTGCTCTACCTGCTCTATTCTTTCCCCGCCTATTTTAATATTTAGCTTAGCCTTTTTCTTTCTGGAAAATCGCATAACCTTTGTTTTATTAATATTGATTCTCATCCCATATTTATTGCACTGAACCTCCAATTCACTCAGCAATGCTTGCAACCCCTTGGCTGATTGAGCAACTAATGTTTGGTTATCAGCAAACCTAACCGATTTTACAAATTCCCCTCCGACTTTCAGTCCTACCTCCAGTTCTTCCCATGCCTCTTTAATCATTTCCTCTACATATACGTTGAACAGTACCGGTGACAATGGGCAACCCTGCCTTACACCTCTTCCTAACACTGCCCATCCTGACTCTCCGTTCCCCACTCGCACCTGAGCAGTCTGAGACATGTACAGGTTGCGGATCAGTCTCCTGTCCCTCCAATCCATTCCTATTTTCTGCAATACACGCATTAATTTTTCCCAATTCACTCTATCAAACGCTTTTTCGAAATCTACAAAACAGGCAAAAACGTCCTGATTGTATTCTATATTCCTCTCGACTAGTGATCTCATTACTGCAATGGCATCACGCGTATCTCTTCCTTTCCTAAACCCAAACTGATCATCCCCTAAGTAATCATTTGCCTTACTCTCTATCCTTTTGTTGATGATCCTGAGAATAACTTTAGCTGCGTGGGATATCAAACTTATTGTTCTGTAATCCTCACATGACGAAACCTTGGCCTTTTTTGGAATAGGAACTAACACCGATCTCACAAAATCTTCCGGCCAGATTCCTTCCTCATAGATACTACGAATCAGTCCATATATGGCCTTCTTCCCACCTTTCCCTAACCACTTCAACATTTCTACAGGGATATTGTCCAGCCCCACAGCCTTATTTGCTTTCATCTCCTTTAATGCCCTTTCTATTTCATCGTCGAGTATGCCTGGACCTAAGCTATCTTCTTCTACGTCATGTTCCTTTTCTATGTCTAACCTTGTCGGCCTAAGTTCTTTACCATACAGTGTTTCTATATATTCCTACCATCTCTCTTGGATTTTTCCTGGTTCAACTATTATCTTAATTCTTACTTCCCGATAATAACTTAACCTCGTTGTATAGAGCACCAATTTCACCCTTCTTCTGTAAATTTTCCATATCCTCGCATTGCGTTGTCCACCATTCTTCTTTTGCTTTATTTGTGGCCCTTCTCAATTTATTGTTTAACTCTTGGTACTTCATTTTGCCTAACTCTGTGTTTACATTTTTCCATCTTCTTCTTTCAGCCATCTTTGCAATCATCTCATCAGTTACCCATGGTTTCCTTATCCTTTTCCCGTTAACGGTTCCTATAGTGTCTTTAGCGGCTTCCAATATCCCTTTCTTGATACATTCCCTTTTTTCTTCGATTGTACTCAGTTCTTTACTATCATCCATCATTTTCTCTACAGCCTGCTGATACTCCTTCCTTTTTAATCCAGTCACTGCTCCTACATTCCATTTCTTAACCCGCCGCCCCTGCCTTATCTTTTTGAAACGGACGCTACATTTCAATTGCAATAAAATTGTGGTAAGAGTCCGCATCCGCTCCTAGAAACTGTGCGAATTTATCACACTGTTCCTTAACCTGTGCCTAACCATAATATAATCTAACTGATACCTTTCTGAGTCACCTGGCATTTTCCATGTATACCTACGCCTTTTGTGGTGTCTAAACCATGTGTTGGTGATGACTAACCCCTGTCTCCTGCAGAATTCAATGGCTTTCTCCCCGCGTTCATTCCTCGTGCCCAACCCATAGTCCCCCACCTCACCACCATCTCTTCCTTCGCCTACCGTTGCATTCCATTCCCCCATCACTATAATATGTTTCCCGGCAGGAACACTCGCGATGATATCCTCTAACTCATCATACATCCTATCGACTTCTTCCTCCTTGTGGTTGCTCGGTGGCATGTATACCTGATATATATATATATATATATATATATATATATATATACACTTTTTCTGAAAACCCACAAACGTGTAATGTAAATTCACTGATAGTCATAACAAACACAGAAACCAAAACACACAAAAGAGGGAAAACTCACTGGTTCTCGAATTTTCGGTGGTCCAACCACCTTTCTCAAGAGGAATTAGGAACAGAACTCCTGTGTTTCTTATGTGTTATTCTTATATGGTTTCTGTGTTTTTAATGACTATCAGTGATATATATATATATATATATATATATATATATATATATATATATATATATATATATATATATATATATATATATATATACCGCTCATTGACGGTCCGCTACATTGACGACATTTTTATGCTCTGGACACACGGCTCTGATTCTCTTGACAATTTCTTATCGGCCTTAAATTCTTCTTTCACTGTTAAATTCACTTCGTCCATTTCAGACTCCATCATCACCTTTCTTGACACAGACATCTCAATTCACAATAACAAATTCACCACTTCAGTACACATCAAAGACACTAATCATAAACAATATTTACACTATACCAGTAGTCATCCTTCTCATACCAAACGCTCTATTCCCCACTCTCTCTCTATCCGCGGACATCGGATTTGCAACACCAAAACTACCCTCAACAAATACCTCCACAATCTACACTATGCACTCCACAAACGCGGTTACCCAGAAAAGCTCCTACAGGATAAAATCTACCGTTCCACCCGACCACACACACCACAGAATGACAACCCCACATCTGACGCTGGACTCAACCTTTGCACAACCTATTTCCCCGGATCCCACAGACTGAAAACCATTCTCAAGGAACTTTATCCTATATTACATGACAATGACGCGACCACATCCTTACTGCCCCAATGCCCCTCTGTCGCTTACAGACGACCAGCCAATCTCAGAAACCTTCTGAGATCCACCAACCCTTTGACATCCCGACCTGACAAATTTCTACATATTTCCCCTACCTGCAATCGCCCCCGATGTAAAACATGTCTCCTAATCAAATCTGCTCCCCTCTCCCCACATCCCCTCATTGTCCCTTCACCCCGTTCCACGCTAATTGCCTCTCAAAAAATATTATCTATCTTTTGTCGTGCAAATAATGCACCTCATTCTACATAGGCGAATGCATTACCCCCTTATCCATTCGAAAGAACAATCACCGCTACCCATGTAATTCAGCTTCACTCTCTTCTCTTCCTATCCCTTTACACGCAAGTTCACACAACCTATCATTCGACGAATGCTTTTCCCTAACAGTTCTAGAATCCCTACCCGATTCAGCCACCAACATAGAGGTGAGAACTCGCGAATCCGCATACATCCTATATTTCCGATCCTTTAAAATTCCCACCCTTAACCGCCATCTTTAATTTCCTTCCCAACAGTCCCTAAACCTTCCGCCCCCCCTCCCCTCCGCAGGCACTCTTCCCTCAAAACCTCTCAGTCTGACCTGAATAAGGCCTCGGAGTAGGCCGAAAGCTTAAATCATCTACAGTGTGAGTGTCCTTTTACGTGTTATCTGTTTTATTCTGTGTTCTATTGTGCCGTCCAAAAGTTATATTGCTCTCGTGAGTACTTCCGCATCATCGATATATATAGATATATATTAACGGTTATAACGAGGTGCAATGGGCCGAAGGTTCGTAATAGACGTTACTTGTTACAACCATTACATGCATCAATCCGCTGCATGTATATTCACACTACCTTTCTTTCTCTCACACAGAAATACTTATGATGAGGTAATAAAAACAAATTTTAATAAAAATATAACGAATGTTATGGATTCTGTTACTCAAATTCGCAATTACTATTGACTAAAATGTCAATAAACTGATTGGAAACTGCTGAAATGATTGTTTTCTGAGGCATCGAAAAAGTAAGTCGCTTGGGGTTGTCGTTAAATGATCGCGAGACGTGGGTTGGAGAAAGCCTCTCCAGGCGAATTGAGCGGGAGGATCGATCAAGAGATTGCACGCTTGCAGAGCAATAGCCGCCGCCATTGAAAAAATCCATCAATTTCGATTGACACTTAAGCATACGAGTCTATAATTGGATAATTTCAATTTTTATTGAAGGTATCTCGGCTGCAACCTTCAACGAACCCAATGAGAACTTAGACGTGAAAAGAGCGTGAGATAAATCAATTCAGCTGTATTTCATACACAATTAGTGTACTATCCCAATTAAATCTTAAATTCATCTAATAATGAAAAAGAGAATGTCTGTGACAATATCCCACACAAGAAGAGGATTTCCTTCTTCAGAACGAAATCGCAGTTGAGTACAAAAATAGCCGCGTGGAATTGAAATACTGCACAGTGTCCTCCCAAGACAAGCACTCCCACAAATGATGCCTCAGGGGCAGATACAAGAAATAAGTATACATTTCAGCGTCTTAAATTTAGACTTTACACATGTAAACTCTAGTATTCCTAGAGCCCTGAATAAAATTTCCTACACATTTTGGAATACCTTTGATGGCGACGAACTGAACTTTCGGGTGAAAGCATTCATGGTAATTTTTCAGGAATTTTCTCGTCAAAGAGGTTTTCACACTTCGAATTTCTGTCCTACTTAACGTTTTATCCTGCTAACTGCTAACAGCTAACGGTCTCCGGCACAGCAAGAAGATTTTCGTGAAAGCAGAACTGGTTCCACTCATAATTTACGACACTTGCTTAAAGAACAATGTCGTAAAATTAGCTAGCGATTGGTGAATATCAGAGTCGGTCACTGAGGTGGTCTCATTATACATAGCCATATTTTTTCCAAGTCGGAGAGAGTGAAAAACGGTTACCAAGTTACCAAAATGAAGCCACACATCATAGTTAATTCTTGTATATTCAATCAATGTTTAGAAAGGATGGAATTACCGCCAGACCTAAAGATATCCCCCAGCCCCACCTCGATCGACGGCCGGTGTTGGAAAATGAGTGTCGCGGGGCCGTCGTCACCTTCCGACGCGGCGAAAGTGGGAGGGAGCGGCGCAACGTAAGAGGGCTGACGCAACGGCCTTCCGGATGCCGGTCTATACCGACTCCCTTCGCTCCCTTCCCAAATGGAAGGGGGGAGGTAAACAAAGGGAGAAAGGAGGTCAACCAACTCAAGGAGGCAGGCTCTTCGGGGCGCGAGGCGGCGGACCAGGAGGCCCTGCGGCGAGGAGGGAGGGCTGACCGCAGCGGCGGTCGGGGGACGGACGGCCGCTGCGTCTCTCTCTCTTTACCGGTCGAGGAAAGTTGTGGATCGGCCATTGACACTGCCGCACTTCCAAACCCCTCCTCCTAGCACGACAGTGAAAACCACACATTGAAGTCATACATTCTCCTACTCCCAGTAATCCCTACCTATCCTCGCTGGGATCCAACACACGCCTATTTTTCATTTCCTCCCAATAGCCTGATTACGTAACATTCTCAACTCTAAATATCACTAACTGAAACGATGTTTTATACTAAAAAACTGTTTTGGGGTTAATTTTGGAAACTTATTCAAAAAACGAAAAGAAGTGTTATGAGCGTTCGATAACGACATACAAATGTCGAATTTTGCAAATTCAAAGGCAATGGAAGAAAGTTAGGAAGAACAAATGTACGAATTATACACGTGTATATATACATATATATATTATTATTATTAGGTAATCTACCGGTTATGGTAGGTTTTTGGATGGACACAACTATCAAATCAACATTTTGTAACTCCAAACGAAACCCAATCCAGCAACCTAATCTACATCAGGTCCCTCTTCATCTCCGTGTACCTCCTTCTTCCCTTCATCCCGTCCAACATCCCTATCCTATTCCTGCCCTTTCCTCGCTTGCCCAATATCCTCCCCTCTATTACCCTCTTCAGCATTCCACTACCGCTCAATACGCCTTTCATCAATTTTTCCTGCCTACATAGGATTTCTCTCAACAAACCCCTCTGCTCCCCCACCATTTCTAGTACTTCCTCATTTGTTTTCCTTTCGGTCCATTTCACCTTCTCCATTCTTCTCCACACCCACATTTCAAAAGCCTCCAATCTACGTCTATCCTCCTGCTTCAGCGACCACGTTTCCGCGCCGTACATAGCTACGCTCCATATCAGAGTTTTTATGAGTCTTGTCTTAACATCCCTATTCAACGTCCCCGTCATCAACTCCCTCCTCCTTGAGAAAGCCTCCTTGCCTAGCGCAATTCTTCTCCTTACTTCCCTACCACTTTGACCGTATTGGTCCAAAACATATATATATATATATATCTACATATACATTATATATATATATCTATATATACATTATATATATATACTTCCTTGAACAAAAAGTTCCCGGAATAACCACCGTGTGGCGCTCCCATCGTTCCGCTTTGAGTTCTGTTTTTTTTGTTAAATTGGTACATCTGTTGTTAATATTCCCTTTAAATCTTAGTGTCATAACTTGACATTTGCAAAAGTTACGTAGCCAAGAGTACATCTATCTCTGTGTGTGTTGGCGATTTTTTACAACTGCAGAAATGGATTTAAATTTGCAACAACGAACTTGTATTAAATTTTGCGTAAAAAACGGATTTAGTGGCGCACGGACGTTGGAAATGCTGGAAAAGTGTTTCGGCAACGATTCTCTAAAAAAAACGGTCGTTTACCAGTGGCACGAGCGGTTCAGAAGTGGTCGTGAGTCAATCGAAAATGATGAACGCAGTGGCAGACCATCGACAACGAAAGTCGGTGAAAAAATTGATAAAGTAAAAGAAATGTTGGTCAATAACCACAAATTAACCATCAGAGAAATAGCGGAGGACTTGAACTTTGCCTATGGATCCGCCCAACACATTGTGGTTAATGATTTGGGTTTCCGTCGTGTAGCAGCAAAGTTGGTGCCAAAAGACCTCAATTTCATGCAAAAAAGAGGCCTCCAATCTACGTCTATCCTCCTGCTTCAGCGACCACGTTTCCGCGCCGTACATAGCTACGCTCCATATCAGAGTTTTTACGAGTCTTGTCTTAACATCCCTACTCAACGTCCCCGTCATCAACTCCCTCCTCCTTGAGAAAGCCTCCTTGCCTAGCGCAATTCTTCTCCTTACGTCCCTACCACTTTGACCGTATTGGTCCAAAACACTTCCGAGATATGTAAACTGCTCTACCTGCTCTATTCTTTCCCCGCCTATTTTAATATTTACCTTAGCCTTTTTCTTTCTGGAAATTCGCATAACCTTTGTTTTATTAATATTGATTCTCATCCCATATTTATTGCACTGAACCTCCAATTCACTCAGCAATGCTTGCAACCCCTTGGCTGATTGAGCAACTAATGTTTGGTTATCAGCAAACCTAACCGATTTTACAAATTCCCCTCCGACTTTCAGTCCTACCTCCAGTTCTTCCCATGCCTCTTTAATCATTTCCTCTACATATACGTTGAACAGTACCGGTGACAATGGGCAACCCTGCCTTACACCTCTTCCTAACACTGCCCATCCTGACTCTCCGTTCCCCACTCGCACCTGAGCAGTCTGAGACATGTACAGGTTGCGGATCAGTCTCCTGTCCCTCCAATCCATTCCTATTTTCTGCAATACACGCATTAATTTTTCCCAATTCACTCTATCAAACGCTTTTTCGAAATCTACAAAACAGGCAAAAACGTCCTGATTGTATTCTATATTCCTCTCGACTAGTGATCTCATTACTGCAATGGCATCACGCGTACCTCTTCCTTTCCTGAACCCAAACTGATCATCCCCTAAGTAATCATTTGCCTTACTCTCTATCCTTTTGTTGATGATCCTGAGAATAACTTTAGCTGCGTGGGATATCAAACTTATTGTTCTGTAATCCTCACATGACGAAGCCTTTGCCTTTTTTGGAATAGGAACTAACACCGATCTCACAAAATCTTCCGGCCAGATTCCTTCCTCATAGATACTACGAATCAGTCCATATATGGCCTTTTTCCCACCTTTCCCTAACCATTTCAACATTTCTACAGGAATATTGTCCACCCCCAAAGCCTTATTTGCTTTCATCTCCTTTAATGCCCTTTCTATTTCATCGTCGAGTATGCCTGGACCTAAGCTATCTTCTTCTACGTCATGTTCCTTTTCTATGTCTAACCTTGTCGGCCTAAGTTCTTTACCATACAGTGTTTCTATATATTCCTTCCATCTCTCTTGGATTTTTCCTGGTTCAACTATTACCCTACCCCACTTATCTTTAACTGTTAGCACAGCTCTTGCCTTCTTACTTCCCGATAATAACTTAACCTTGCTGTATAGAGCACCAATTTCACCCTTCTTCTGTAAACTTTCCATATCCTCGCATTGCGTTTTCCACCATTCTTCTTTTGCTTTATTTGTGGCCCTTCTCAATTTATTGTTTAACTCTTTGTACTTCATTTTGCCTAACTCTGTGTTTACATTTTTCCATCTTCTTCTCTCATCCATCTTCGCAATCATCTCATCCGTTACCCATGGTTTCCTTATCCTTTTCCCGTTAACGGTTTCTATAGTGTCTTTAGCGGCTTATATATATATATATATATGTATATATATATATATATGTAGATATATATATATATATATATATATATATATATATATATCTACATATATATGTATATGTATATATATATATGTAGAAAGGAAGGAGGAAGTACTGGAGATGGTGGGGGAGGAGAGGGGTTTGTTGAGAGAAATCCTATGGAGGCAGGAAAAATGGATGAAAGGCGTATTGAGCGGTAGTGGAATGTTGAAGAGGGTAATAGAGGGGAGAATGTTGGGCAAGCGTCGTAAGGGTAGGAACAGGATAGGGATGTTGGACGGGATGATGGGAGGAAAGAAGTACACCGAGATGAAGAGGGACCTGATATAGATTAGTTTGCTAGGTGGGGAGTCACAAAATGTTTATTTGATAGTTGTGTCCATCCAAAAACCTACCTTAACCGGTAGATTACCTAATAATAATCTACATATACATTATATTTTTCTCACACAATGAAATAGATATACAAGGAAAGGGGATAGGAAAACACATAAAAGACAAACACAGGAAAGGTGGGGAAGGCGGATTTGAGCAGGTCACAAATGTAAAAATATTATATTTCCTTATCCAGGATTTGAACCACGGGCCTTCCACTTGCCGGGCGGATGCTCTACCAACTAAGCTAATAAGGAAGCCAGTTTTACAATGACATCTGCGATGCTATAAATCGCCAAAGTGCTCCGATAGTTGTTGCCCGAGAGATGGCGTTAGGGAGCTTTTTCACCCACCAAAGGAGAAATAGACGGCACACAAGAAGAAGGGGAAAGGATAGTAGAAAAGCATTCATACAATATTATAAAGGATAGGAACGGTGCGTTTCATGGCACGCATAGCCAGAAGAAGAGACGAGCCACATTGGCCAAACACATATTCAAACACGAAAATCCCGCCATACGGTGAACAAATATTATTCTCACACATAGAAATAGATATACAAGGAAAGGGGATAGGAAAACACATAAAAGATAGCCGTCTATTTCTCCTAGAAATACGTCTATTGGTGAGTGAAAAAGCTCCCTAACGCCATCTCTCGGGCAACAACTATCGGAGCACTTTGGCGCTTTATAAGATCGCAGATCTCAGTGTGAAACTGGCTTCCTTATTAGCTCAACTGGTAGAGCATCCGCCCGGCAAGTGGAAGACCCGTGGTTCAAATCCCGGATAAGGAAATATTTTTACTTTCATGATCTGCTCAAAAACCGCCTTCCCCACCTTTCCTGTGTTTGTCTTTTATGTGTTTTCCTATCCCCTTTCCTTATATATGTATTTCTATGTGTGAGAATAATATTTGTTCGCCGTATGGCGGGATTTTCGTGTTTGAATACATATACATTATATAAAAACCATAAACACAGTAATCAACCCGAAGGTCGGTTTAGTAGCTCACCCATGTAACAAGCCCGACGGCGTGTGAATAAGTATTCACACATCAGGGTAGGAGGGCCAGTTCCTTTCCCTGTGCCATATATATATTTTTTTTCCTGTCGCCGTAAAGGGGTACTTTCTATGTAAAATGCTAAGCTGTTTTTATAAAATCGGGAAATATGTTACGTGATTTACAAGTTTTTAAGGAACTAATCCCTTCAGATAATTTTCCGATTTCGGTTTTCAATTGATGGAATCTGTTAATCTCTAATTACTGGAAAGGACAAATTGGGCTTCTAATGGCCTCTTTTTAGACTGACACTAGATCAGATACTATTTCCTAAAGCCGGAAAGGTTTAAACCCTTCACGGATTAAGGACATATTACTTAATAAAGTCACGCTACTAGAACGTTGTTATGGATCTGGGAGGAGGGTACCTGCCAACGGCGTTGAGGCATTCTTGAGCGACAAATGCAAACTGAACGCCGGGGGTAGGGGACCAAGGAGTAGTCAGCCTCGTCCCTCCACCCACCCTCTCGACCCTCCCTCGCTCGCACGCAGTGCCCCGTAGAAAAAAGACTAAGCCCCCCTCGACCCCCATCGTCCTTCCCTCCCGATTCCCCACTGCCACCCGACACACTTTTGCCGAGCCTCTTACATAATGGTTTCGGCGTGGATGTCCAGCGCCCTCTCGGGCACACGGCGAGAAGACATTTCCCAAACACACTCGCATTTCTCACTTTTCTCTCGATGAAACAGATTGAAGTGGGACATTTGTACCGTACGTCCTAGGTACTACCGGTTTAAAAAAGGCACTTATTTGTCGCGAATGAAAGGAAAAATATCGCCATAGAGATTGTAATGTCCAAGGCAAGGCAACGATATTACTATATTTTTAGTTTTCCATACGGGCTTCATGCATCATAGTGAGTTTTTCAGGTTCTTTGTATCGATTAATTTTGTCCACCTGCCCTTTGCTGGGCCAATCTTCAGGAAGTACTGTATCACTGTCTCCGTTTAATGTAATACCTATTTGCGCAGCGCAGCCGTCAATAAATTGCTTCTGACCGTTAGCCATGAGTTGATTGGTCTGATTGATAAGAGAGTTGATTGGATCGCGAGATATTTAATGCCTTGCATAGCGAGACTACTTACGAGTGTCGTCTCGAAGTGATTCTGATATGGCCGCTATTTTTGGCACTTTTTAATGATTTCTGACGAATCTATTTATATCTTGTTCTCTTATCCCTTGCCTTTCGCACGATGTATAACTTACTGCTCACGTCGACGTGGATGGAAGTTAACAACGCGTATGTCCGACTACGAGAGCTGCCGAGTTGACCCCCCCCCTTCACGTAGCACGAACGACGCGTAAAACGCATTAGGACCACTTATAAGTGGTTGCTTAGTCCTGGGAGCCAGTTAGTCAGTTCGGCTGCGCGTGAAATGACGATTATTCTCGATCGGACCACTGACAATGGAAGGGAACGTTCCCACGACGTCGTCATCGGATTAAATAATTACAAGGTTATCTCTTAAATCCGCGATAACCGCTGCCCACCCCCAGGAGGATCAGTGACTCGGAAATAACATGTCCTCCTTCGTTAACTTACTACCTTGGCCAATCCAATGGATTAAAAGGCGGCCGGAAGAAAGTTTCCCATCGCCATTATCGTTCACCTCAGTCGTCAAAAGAAAAATCCTACGAAGACTGAAATAATGCGAAAGAAACATAGATCCCACATAATTAATTTTCTTGTGAAATAAAAAAATCTGGTTTTCATAATGACGTAGAAACATGGATCGAATTGCTAATTGGAAGCATTAAGTGAGAGGGTAAATGGTTAAGTGCAATTGGCCTGTTTGGCCTCTGTGATTTCTTTTTCTCTTTTCGGGGATCCACTGGTGAAATTAAGGATGGGAATACATCCAATTGGCACTCGACTGCCATTGTACGGCGTGAGTTCTCACGAGACCCAGACGCGAGCAAGACGAAATCGCCTACCGCGGTCACTCACTCAATGCCGCGGACACTCGACCTCAGAAGAACTTCAATGCATGTGGACACCACATGGGCGGAGCAACACACGACCCCCGAGAAGGAAAAGCACGATTGACGAAACTAGCAGACTCTAGGACTCCTCCTTTCCACGGACTATACGGGATAGCAACTATGGGGTTGTAGATAGCCAAAATTCCACTTGCCGCCCTCAGCGTCTAGGGAATAATTCGTTCCACTCAATTGTATGAACTTTCACTAACGTCGTGTGTTTTGTTGTCGAAACCCTTCCCTCATGACGGCATTAGAATGCCGTTAAATAATGTAGTGCTCTTAGAAATATTGCTTTCTCTGGCTTGTCTGTTTTTAAGTTTCCCCTTCCATCTCTCGTATCCCTCTGTGGGGGGACCCTCCCGTTACCTGCAGCGTTGGGTCACATTCCCTGTGTCCTTGGAGGAGGAGACCGTTGTATGTTGCATGTCCATTTGGTAGTGGTATTTCGCCTTCTAGTTTTTCAAATTCTAGCTTGCACGTTGTTGGATAAACTTCTTACTGCATCCTTAGGTACAATTATTTGTTAGATAATAGTATGTTTTTTTGCATGCGTGTACAATTAAAGGATTTTTGCATGAATCATCCGCATTCCTCCCCGTCGGCCGCAACCGAAAAAAACAGACGAACGAGTGATTCCGCAACGTGGGAGAAGGAGAAGACACGACGTGAGATAACATAATGGGATGGAGAAGCTAAAGGGATTTGGAGGGGGAAACCCTTTTAATATCGCTCCCATCGCCTTCCCACGGCACTCGCTTTAATTCAAAGTCGCGGCGAAGATCCGCCCGGAATGAACACGCACACGATCTCCGGGGGGGGCGAGCACACACCACGGGGGTCGCTGTCGAGCGGGCACACTCAAGGCTGAGCGAAATCGAGAGTGGAGGCAATCTGTCGAGAGGACTGCTCAAACTGGACTCAATGGGTCGTTTTCCGATCGCCGCGAGGTCAACGTACTGACCAACTGAATAATGATACACTCTACTTGGATACGCGTGCGTCCACTACGAGGGTAGGCTGAAAACTAATGCACGCATGCTTGTAGACCACAAACAAAATTACCTTCAGAAGCACTCCTGCTGGTACGTGAAACTAACATTATCCCTCTCACAGACGATCCAAGAAATCGAATAAGACCATTACTCTCAGACGATGCAGCCACAGAGAAGAAATTGAGGAGAACTGAATTTTAAACATTAGACTAAAGAGAAACCGTCCAAGTTATCATGAATGAGACTGATCTTAGCTAGTATAGCTGTGTGTAGAAGATTATTCACGAGGAACTTCAGGTGTCAAAGGTGTCTTCAGGGTGAGTTCCACAACTACTGACACCATTTCAGAATTCAACATGGCGCGACCTGTCACGGGAGACATTGGCTCTTTTGGAGCAAAACGAAGAGGATTTTTTGGCCGCATGGTAACGATGGATGAATCTTGGCTCTATTAATATGATCCAGAAACCAAAGAGATGAGCGAAGAGTGGAAGCACGGTCTCAGGAAGAATAAGACTCGCCCTCTCCCCAACGAAAGCTGGGATGTACAAATCTGTCGGGAAGGACATTCCGTCCGTTTTTGGGGACTGTCGTAGAGTCATCTTAACAGACTGCCGGGAAAAGGGTTAGAACATAACTAGTGCCCATTACTGCACACTTCTGAATAAACTGCGAGATACCCTGAGAAAGTTTAAGAGAGGTGTTATTTTGCTCTAGTTAGACCACATTTGGAATATGCCGCAAGTATTTGGGATCCTTGGGAGAAAATCTGGCAAAAAGAACTAGATAAAGTCCAGAGAAAATCCGTCAGATTCGTCAAAAATTGTTATCATAAGAACACAAGTGTAACAGGTCTCTTAGGGGATTTAGGCTGGGAGTCCCTTGAAATACGAAGAGAACAAGAGAGACTTAGACTTTGAGAAAGATTCAGAGCCAGCGAGTTTAACGATGACACTAAAGGAATTATAGTGGCCCCACACTACTTAGGTAGATCAGACTACAAAGATAAAATAAGGGAGATAGATTGTAACACAGATAGATTCAAATACTCATTATTTTCCAGAACGATCAGAAGTCATAATAGTAAGAATCCGAAGTCACTTTAGAAACATTCATCTTAGAAATATTGGAAACATTTCATTTACAAGTCAGAAAAAAGTGAAAACTTCCAAGATATTAGGGTTAAATGTAGGTGCATGTGTATATTTGTTGGTAGTCTGAGAGTTTGCATGTGTGTGGGGTGTAAGTGTTTTCGAATGAATGTATACCATGTTTTGTTTTTGATTGCATAAATGTGTGCCTTTGCATGCGATTTATTTTTTCTAAATTAAGGGTGATGCCCTAGCACCCCCCGCCACACGCCCTTGCGGTGGCTTGCGGAAAATTGAGTAGATGTAGATAAGAAACGGCGCGGCATTATCACCAAAGGCATCCATCTTCTTGCCAACAATTCACCTGCTCACTCATCTCGAGGTGCGGTCGAGGAATCCAAGCTATGTGGTTTTGAAAATTTGCGACTGGTAACGACAGACTTACTTATATCCTACTTGTATCCTAATTTTTTCGGCCGAACTTCCGCTTAAAATCAAGTATACCGTTCGAAGACGGAAAATAAAGTAAATCATTAGTCAACTAAACCAAATTAATCGTTAAAAACGCTTCAGTACGAAAAGCATCGACCCACAAACGCGAGGCTGTTACTAAATGTATTATAAAGGACAGAAGACAGCTTTCCCAGTCCAATTCCGGCCATAGGGCTCAGTCTCTGGGCCGATCTGCAGCTCTTAAATTAAAATGTGGTATCCCACAGGGTTCTGTGCTTGGCCCAGTACTTCTCATCATCATGATTAATGATTTGTCCTGTAATATAAAATCTAATTCTGTGTTATATGCTGATGACACCACTTCTGTGCTAAAATGTCAATATCTAGAAGATGCAAAGGTATTATCAAACGCTACCCAGAGACAGGCCAAGGTTTGATATTAATCCTTTACATTTAAATACTAATAAAACCCAGCATATTGTGTGCAGTCTGAAATAAAAATAACTGAAATTATAACTGCTGACATATCGGAAATTATATTGACATAAAACTTAACTGGGAGACCCACATCAGTCAGATCTGTAATTAACTGAGTAAAGCCGTTTATCTGTTAAGAAAACTCAACTTTCTCATTTCAAATAAGTATTGTTTGGCACTTTACCATGCCTTCTTTCAGTGTTGAGTCATGGGGTCATTCCCCACATGTTAAACAAATTTTGCTACTGCAAAAGAGGGCTATTCGCTCTCTTGCTAGTATACCACCACGTGATTCCGGCAAACCTTTTTTTATTAGGCATAGAATAATGACTGTATTTAGTTTATTATCTTTGAAGGCTCTGTTTCATGTGAAAGTCAATCTAGAAACTTATCAATTAAAATCTAATATCCATAACTACTCCACAAGAGGTAAGTCAAATGTAAACACCACTAACTGTAGATTGTCAACAACCTACAATACTTTTCATAATATGAACATTCGGCTGCATAACTATCTTCTTACTCGGTTGAAATCAGACTGTATCCAGAATTTCAAGAATAGGGTATATACCTGGCTACTTGCTGACCCACTTTATTCATTGGATGAATTCTTTTGTGACAATCTTCTTTACAATTAAGAACTTCTGTTTATATATTAAGTATTCTTTATATATTGACGACATTTAATATGGTTGTACCATTTTTCAAAATGAATAATGTATTTTTGTATCGAGGAATTGCTCTTTTTATAGAATAACGTGCGCAAATAAAAAAAATCACGCATGCACATTCCGCCTTCGATGAAGTTCTTGGCATTCTGGGAAATCGCACCGCAGTGAATTTTGGATACCTGAACGAAGGAAAAACTAAAGAGATGTAAACGCGGCGGGGAAAATGGCATCGCGAAAGCAGCTAATCTTATGTAAATGGCACTCGATTTATCATTAGTCAATGAGGAGTAAATAGGAGTTATTCGATGAAGTCTCTACAACGTCATTAAAAAAAACTTCCTCTCTTCAACACGCATACTTATAATATCGCGCTCTGGAATATCAATCGAATGGATGACTAGACGCGTTCACGGACCGTCCCACTTACGACTGCCATGTGCTGTAAATAAAAGAATGCGACTCCCTCATGATCGGAGGTGACGTAAGCGGGTAGAGATCGCACCTTCCCTCGGTGAAAATCATTACTGGGGTATCGGTGGTACGAATTCGATCGCCACTGGTAGGGGGGGGGGCAGAGGGTAGGGGGGCAGAATGTGGAGGGACGGAGAGAGGGGGGAGGGTGTAGGACTCCGGGTCAGGGACACCGACGAGTGTCGCAAACGAACGCCTCCCCCCCCCGCCCAATTGCCCCGATCGGAAAGCGAGTCGTGGCGGGGAAGGCGAGCGGTGGCCGGCGGCCGCCCTCGGAGGAGGCGCCGGCCGGCCGGAGGCGTAGGGGCGTCGGATCACAGACGCCCCCCCAAAAGGAAGAAAAAGTGGGGGGGGGGGGGCGGGAAGTAAATATTGAGAGGTAGGAAGTCAGCTGTAGATAAGGCCGCGAGAAAAAGAATAATTTCCGCCCAAGGGATTGAAAATGAAAGTGAAGGTTTTTTTTCTGGACGGTATGAAAGCAGGTTGAAAGTAAGATGACCTGAGAAAGAAAATAATTCAGAGCAGGGAAAAGGAAATTCGCGCAAAAAGCATTTCCGGCAAAACAGTCGTTAGGAACTCGTATGGATGCAGGAAAAATGGATGAAGGGCGTATGGGTCGTCAGTGGGATGTTGAAGACTGTAATAGAGGGGAGAATGTTAGCCAAACGAGGAAACGGCAGGAACAGGATAGGGATGTTGGACGGGATGAATGAGGTACACAGAGATGAAGAGGGACTTCGGAGACTCTAGAGGGAAACACGTCTAACCTTAGCGGCTGCCACAGGCAAAGTAAACAATGAATACAGCAGAAAATGTCATCATACTTTACGGGTATGTATACCAACGTAATAAAAAAATTCGACAATCGGTCTCTCCAAACCCGCGAAATTAAAAATTTCCGTTATTTTCTGAACACACCTCGTAGAGAGGGTATTTGTAATTAGAACACGTGTTTTTCGATAGAGAGGTACCGCAATTGCTGTACGTATTCAGCTACTGCCGGAATGAGGTGCAATAAGAGGAAGAGGGAATGAGGTGGGGATGAGCACCGAGAATGAAAGGGAGCGGGGGAAGTTTGGAAGAATGAAGATCTGAAGAAGGAAGCCTGGCGAGGCGATCAAACTTCAGGTCGGGAGGAAAGGCTAACGGTGCAATTTGAACTCAGACACGATCTACAGGGGCAGTCCAAAACCCACCCCTTAATTCGCACAGTGGCTAAGAGAGGGGCACTCGGGGCCAGGGACATCCGCACTGCCCTTAGTTAGCCACATTCATTTATCTGGCCCTCTCCACCGAAACCGCTATTTTTCCGGCCGCCCGCTCCGAAACTACAGTGCAAGCACCCTCGGATTAATTGGACCAGGGGGGGGGAGGAAGGGTTCGGCGGGAGTTAGGGGGGGGGGGCACACACACTCTCTCTCTTCTTTGTCTCCGGGTGGGAGTTTAAATTATATTTTCGGCGAACAGGGTTGCAAGGGGTGCGAAGTGAAGGGCGAGACAGTGGACGCCACCCTGGGGCGGCGTCCACTGTCTCGCCCCCCCCCCCCCGCTCAATCCGATACACCGAGCGGACGAATACGAAAAGCGGTGAAGGAGGGAGTAAAAATAGAACCTTGCAATTCCTTCATCGCGCCAGTTAAACATGCATTTCAGAGACTTCAGATACAAATACAGATACTACAGATACAAACCTTCTCCCCAGTAATTCCTCCCGGTACCCTCAGTCCTAGAGACTAGTTTCCTCCGCACACTTCAAAAGATTCAAATATTAGGAGTACGCAGTCTAGCGGCCAGAGCAAAATTTCGGGTGGTCCAATGGAATGGCATCTACATCTACACAAGGCCCAGCAGACAGCCACAGGGGCGCGGGGCGGGGGGTGATAGGTCCTCACCAGTAACATTGAATAAAACTACATGCAAAACCAACACAATTTTGCAAACCCACGCCCACAGAGGTCGACATATTCGCGCGTAAACCTTCTTAAGCCGCACGCATGCAAATACATGTACCATCAACCAATACACACATGCACCTTCGAATATGATAAAAATCTATCCGATAACTTGGTAAATTAGAATTGAACATTGCGAAATTCCACTACCACATGGAGGTGCACCATACAATGGTCTCCTCCCCAAATGACACAGGTAGAGAATGTGGCACACCGCAGAAGGCCGGCAGCGGGTGGTTCCCCCCCCCCCACAGAAAGATACGAGGGAGGGAAGGGAAACTTGAAAACAACAAATAATGGCAGAAAACATTTTACCGAGCTCTACATTCTTCAATGACAGTCCCATACGGTCATGCTGGAAAGTTTTCGACAACAAAACACACGAGATTAATAAAAGTGCACCAATTGGAGTCGAATTAATTATTTCCTAGGCGCTGTGGGTGGCAAGTGGGATTCATTCCGTCTATAACCCTGCAGTTACTATCACGTATTGAAATTAAATGACCACCTAGCCCTCGCCTAGCGTCACGCCTAACAAAATGACACCAACTCTAAAATAAACCTGCCCTTCGGTTTCACATTCTTTCCAATTTTACCTATGCATTCCGTTCCATATTCCACGGCATGACGTACATTTAGTGAAACGGAATGGGGGAGAGTGGGAAGTGGCTTTAATGGATTGGAATAGTATTGGGATTCCTTTCAATTCATGCAGGAATAGTTAGTCATAAATATTCACTTCAAATATTAATCTTACTGTTAAAATCTCACTTCTGATGATGGTTTATAGTTAATTTTTAAAAATCATTTCATCGAGTAACTTTTCTCCATATTTATGTGCACATCAGTACTCCTTTTGTTTCTTCTATTATTTTTTATTCGTTACTTTTTAATTTTTTTTATTGAGTACATTATAACATTAGCATTGCCTATCTGTAGGTTTTCGCAGGTTTTTCACAATCCCCTTCAAGTGCGTGTTTCTCTGAGTGGTTTTCCCGTCAATGATAAAAGCCTCATTCCTTACGTTTATACCACAATTATGGATATCTTTTTTTTACGCTTTTTGTACTCATGCATATTCATTATAAATCGATCACCATATCTAGTTATCCTTATGTTATTCAGCACAGAAAAGGAATTATATTTTCATTGAAATTATTTGACGATTGGTTAGATGGAAGAAGAGACCGCCACAGCCTCAACCTCGCCCGAATAAAGCCGATTTATCATTATTATTATCTTCTTACTACCATGCTTGTAGTAAAACGATTTGTCCTTGTCCTCGAAATACGTAAGGTTCAGTTGATCAGCGATGACTTTCTCATTCGAGCCAAATCTTTTTCCCTGGAGCGCCTTTTTGACATCAGCAAACAGTCAGTAGTCGCTGGGGGCTACTAGATCTGGAGAGTAGTATGGTGGGTGGTGGGGAAGCAGATTGAAGCCAAACTCATTCTATTTGGCCAATGTTTTCATTGACATGTGGCATAGTCTTGATTAAAGATAATTTTTTCTCTTCTTCATTTGCGGTCTTTTTTTGCAAAGTCATCCTTCAAAAGCACCAATAACTCAATGTAATAGTCGCCATTGATAGATTTTCCCCTTTGAAGGTAGTCGACGTAAATTATACCAAGCGCATCGCAAAACATATCCCCTTCAAGAAGTCCCGGGACTTATTGATATTTAGTGCCTTTATTCTATTTTACCAGTCGCTACCTGACACCCCATGCCACACGCCCCCCTCCCCCACCCGGCCGCTTGCGGGGCATCATGTAGATGTAGATTTGCAAAAAATGTGATGGTAACTTTCATTGAATAAAGTGCATAAATTGAAGAGGCCTCTGACAGCATACTCGATCGCACTTATAATCAGTTGATGAATTTGACGACATCCGCAATGAAATACGAAATCTGCGGAGGCATTTAAACAATTGGCACAGGAAATGGCACGCATCAAGAATAACGCAAAACAGAGCGTTTTTCAACGTGAACAGAAATGGCGGCGATGTTACTTGCTGATGAAGAAATTCCAAAAAATGCTATCCTTCATAATTCCTGGAGTTGTAAATGAAATGTGCTGATGAATGACTGCGTGCGTGTACAAATCCCTCGGGAATGTAACAACTAGGGTACGGTCGGGGTCCCCTTATCTTCGGAATGTCATTTTTTCCAAGAACGATAAGGGACCAGAATGCTCGTAGTCGAAATTCCCCAGGACTTAGTTCATTACAATAAGTATTAACGTACAGGTTAGGGACTTCGCGAGGATGTGTATACATGTGTGTATGTATGCATGTATATATATGTATGTGTGTATATATATATATTTTTTCCCTACAGGTTCCCCCCACCTTTCCTCACCTAACTCCCAACCCCCTCAACCCTTACCCTTCCCTCATGGTGCTACACCCCCTGCCACACACCTTTTTGGTGGCTCGCAGGGTACTTATGTAGATGTAGATGAAGGCAGGAAGGGGGGAGAAAAGGGGTCTCGGAGGGACTTAATGGTAATCCGCCGCCCTACACGGAAACTCGACCTTATGGCCCAGTCCCAAAGGGTGGGCGGCGGAGGAAGGGAAGGGGTTGGAGTAGGACCACGAGGAAACAGGGAGTCTGCCGAAGGAGAGGGATGGGCGTCACAGGGAACTGCCATTAAATTAAGGGTCTGGGAAAAGGTTTCTTATTTTATCCTCTTTTATTTTTTTATTTCGGAAAAAAGGAAGAAAGTCGACCGGGGAAAGTCGGGTGGAAGGCGAGGGGAAGTTAGAGCAATGCCGCGACACTAGAGACAACAAAAACGAATCAACAAGCGCACGAGCACGCCCCGCGAGAGACGAAGGCGGGCGCCTGGTGCTCGGGGGCGGGCTCTTTTCATCCCCAGAGTGGTGCGCAAGAAGGAAAAACATGGCTGCGGCGAAACGTTGAATCCATTAATCCCGATGGCGTATTTGGCGCGACGCAACAGCTTTTTATTTCCGCACCACTATACTGTTGTCTTCCATCCTATACTTGTGGCTCACAATTAAATGGGAATGCAAGACGAAAAAGTAGGAGGGGGGTTTATCCATGTTAAGTAATTACGTAGTTGATGCTAGTAACGACGCAGATGTTAGTAACTCTGCATGTCTAGAAAGTCTTCCTCGTCGATATTATCGATGTGCCAGAAAATGGGGCGGAAGACTTAAAGACTGTTTGAATTTAGTGGCATTTACTTTCGCTTAAATACACGATCTTTTTTTTTGAAGAAGTTCCTTTTCATAAAAAAAGTCGTTTCTCCTGAGAAGACCGACTGGGTAAAGAATGTCCCTTCTTTCGCGGCTATTAATGAAATATATCTGGGCTTCATTAAACGGCGAGTGGGGAAATGTAATGAGAAAGTTAAAGAGAGGTGTTATTTTGCTCTAGTTAGACCACATTTGGAATATGCCGCAAGTATTTGGGATCCTTAGGAGAAAATCTGGCAAAAAGAACTAGATAAAGTCCAGAAAAAAAACCGCCAGATTCGTTAAAAATATTTATGACAAGAACATAAGTGTAACAGGTCTCAAAGGGGATTTAGACTGGGAGCCTCTTGAAATACGAAGAGAACAAGAGAGACTTAGACTTTTAGAAAGATACAGAACCAGCGAGTTTAACGATGACACTAAAGGAATTATAATGGCCCCACAGTACTTAGACCACAAAGATAAAATAAGGGAGATAGATTGTAACACAGATAGATTCAAATACTCAATCTTTCCCAGAACAATCAGAAATCACGATAGTAAGAAACCGAAGTTCATTTAGAAATATTAAAACCATTTAAGTTACTAGACGGATCAAAATTAAAAATTCAAAGATTGTGCATGTGTATGTTTGTTGGTAGTTTGATGGGTTTGCATGTTTGTGAAAGGGTTTATGAATGAATGTATACCATGTTTTGTTTTTTGATTGTAAAAATGTGTGACTTTTACATGCGGTTTTGTTCTAAATTACGGGTGGTGCCCTAACACCCGCCGCCGCACGCCCTTGCGGCGGCTTGGGGCTATTGAGTAGATGTAGATATATCCCAGCGTCCCCGTCGTTGCACTGCTTGGAAAAAGTAATTTACTTATTAATGAATTCAAAAATACATTTAATAATTTCAAATTAAGTTCCATCACTGGAAGCTATATGGTATTTGATACAGGGGCACCAGTTACGCATTCACGAGGCTACCCATGGGACTCCCATTAACCCCAGCAATTCTTCAGAGGTGGGCAGAAGATATCATGATTTAGTGCGTGCAAAATTTAATCCGAAATCAGTGATCTATCTGGACGACTGGTTACTCTACAGCCCCAAGAGAATTGACGGGTATCAGATTTGTGCTTAACTTAGCAAGAACTTAGGAATAACAGTTAATTATCGTAAGTCCACGCTCATCTCCACACAATTTATTAAGTATTTAGGAGTGCAAATTGACACAGTCGCCAATCGCTTCGACTAACCCGTAAAGCAATCCAACGTGTCCGTTCATTAATCCCCATCGTTTCCCGTCTAAGTCAAATCGATATACCTAAGGCGGCAGGCTCCTGGCGTGGAAATCTTGGATCCTCCGCCTCCCGACTTGTATGATTTCCCACATCTACCAACGGAACGACGACGCATGGCAACGCCCACGCCCACAGCACCAAGGACTACGAAACTCATCCTCCTCTCCCAGATTAGATTTCCCATCACACATAGCACTCTACCGCTCTGATCAATTGGATGGATTTCTTGATGACGCATTGCAAATATTCGCGAAATTAATTGAATGTATATATTCAATTACCATGTATCCGTCGTGTACATATGCGACATACACACAACTCCAGGGTTTGCAATTGCAGTGGAAGGAATTAATAATAAAGCAAGGATGTAGCACTTTTCTCCAAAATAAAGCCTTATTGCACGACGCGCACAAACCCATCACATGTTAGACATAGAAACGAGAAAATTACCGAATACATGGTATGGATTAAAGGTATACGAAACAAATTGTAATGACGTGATTGTACGTTGCAGCGACCTGGTTATGTGGTAGTGGGATTGACGCCAGGCACCAATCGTCTGCGGGCGTTCGTTCCGGCTAGCTCTGTGTTTAGTGGACTCCTGTCTAATGACTCAGTGCAAGCGCAAAATGCAGCAAACCATTGAACAGACGTGCGCCATCAAATATTGTGTTGGACTGGGGAAATCAGATACGGAGACGTTGGATAAGTTTTTAATCAGGGTGGGTGGGCAGTTTAAGTGGCACAAGCTCTTAAAAGATGGCCGAGAGAGTGTGGAGGACGAGCCCCGCGCTGAACGGCCGTCGACGTCAAGAACCGACGACAACGTCCAACGTGTAAGTGAAGTGGTGTATTCAGACCGACGGTTAAGTGTGCGCATGATCGCATATATCATATTGGCATTGATCAGATGGCAGTGCACACCATTATCACTGAAAATTTGGCGATTCGGAAGATCTGCGCTACACTCGTCCCGAAGGTGTTTGGACGGACGACCAAGAGAGCGGAGTCGAGAGTGTCTGCTTGCGAAGATTTTCTGTGACGGCATCGTGACGATTCCCCAACCCCATTACAGTCATGACTGGCAGGCAGACTATTTCCTATTCCCATTAAGCCAAATCCTCCCTCAGATGACATCACCATGGTATCCCCCGAAAATCTTTGGACGACCATCAAGACAGTAGAGTGTCTGCTTGCGAAGACCTTCTGCAACGACATTGCGACGATTCCCCAACCCCTTTACAATCCCGACTTGGCACCAGCAGACTATCTCCTACTCCCTATAAAAGTGAAATCTTCCCTCAAAGGACACACCACAATGGGAAACCTTAAGTGCCGCCATAGAAGGTTGCACGCGTAACCCTTAAGGACCTTCGGGAATCCTTCACCTACCAGGGAGCCTTCGAGTCGTGCAAAAACCATTGGCAAAAGCGTGTCGGCGCTCAAGGGATGTACTCTGAAGAATTTTAAATACCAATATCTGAAATAAATGTATTTTTCCGAAACTTTTGAAGCAAACCTTTAAATAGCAAAACGGGAGAATATATGTTAAAATATTCGTTCATTTTCTTGTACGTAATTTTGTTACCTGAGGATGGCTCAGAGAGTCCACATGGGCGTCGATCAATATATTAGCTATATTTTGTGAAAAGTGCTAGATCTTTGCTTTATTGTGTAGAAGTGCATCATTTCAAATAAATCCTCGGGCGATGGGAGAGTATTTCCTTCAACCTCCGTGAGTGCCGCCACTAAAGCAGGTTTGTTTCTAATGGCGGCGGAAGGGCAATCTTCGAAGAAAATTAGGGGAATCATCGGTGCGTGGGAGGAGTTGGAAGTTGGGAGGCGGTGGGGCGGGGAGGTGTATAGTTGGGACAATGGGCAGGGAAAGGGGCATTTGAGGACCGCAAGGGGAGGCAAGCGAGGCGGCGGTGGGGGAGGTGCGTGGTCCCCCGGACGCAAGCGCTCAATTCGAGACGGTTCGTGTGTGGTCGCTATAGACGGGAGGCGGGGTAAATAGGGAGGCGGTGGGGCGGGGAGGGGAGGGAAGAGGAAAGAGAGGGGGAGGAGGGGGAGGCGACACACGCACGCACCTAAAGCGAAATTCCACTTCCACGCGTGAAAACTGCAGAAACACACACACGTACACATATGCGTCTCCACCAGCCATCGGGATTTTCGTACACAAACTAGCAGGCTCATGAATATGATGATAAGCAGGAATTTGACTGGGAGCCACTTGGGATGCGAAGAGAACAAGCGAGACTTAGACATTTAGAAAGGTTCAGAACAAACGAGTTTTAAAATGACACTAAAGGAATTATTATAATGGTCCCACACTGCATAGCTAGATCAGACCACAAAGATAAAATAATGGAGACAGATTCCGATGCAGATAGATACAAATACTCGCTCTTTCCCCGGACAATCTGGAATCATAATAGTATGACTTACAGCGTCACAATAGAAGTATTATAGACACTTAATTTACAAAGTTAGGAGAAGATTAAACGCTTCGTAGACATGAAGCATATTCGTATGTTTTTGTGCACATTAGCTGTTTGCACAAGGGATGAACTCGTTCCGAAATCTCTGAGAAAATCGAATTAAAATATCTTATATGTAGTTCTAAATTGCAATTAGGAAGAATATGAAACGAAGCATAGAAGAAAGTAGTCGAGGGAGAGGGGTGAAGGTCAAATAATTGGGCTCTACGATGGAGAAAAACACAATCCCAGGTCGTGGTAATTTAACCTCTGTCTGTCATTTTAGCATGAATATTTGATCGTTGACCTGTAATGCTCTGTCTAACAGAGCTATCGTTAAAATATGCTACTCACAATCGCATAAATGTCCACACACCTCTTTCTTGTTTGCTCGCGATATCCAAAGTCCCATAAACGTGTATGGCATAGACAGTCGCGTTAATGTAGTTTGTAGACGCCAGAATTTTGCAACGTACCAAGTCGAGTTTTCATCAACTCCGATCACGATGAGGCACATATTTTTCAAGGTTAACGTTATGATACTTGGCCCTTTGAAGAAAGAGATTTGAAGTGTCTGAGAGATGAAATTGGAGAAGTATGGAATATAATCACATTATGAGGTGATGGCCACCGAGGGATTCCTTCGAGTGGGTCAGGAGTTGAGAAAGTCAGAGGAAAAGGAAAAAGAATTATCGGAGAGAGAGTAGATGGAGAAACCGGGACCAACTTGCTAACTGAAGGAATTATGTTTATTTTATTTATTTATTTATTTACACTGCAAGCCACCGCCAGGGTGTTTGGCAGGGAGTGAATAGATATCAGAATAATTTTGCCCCGAATGTGACCCTATCGCGGTCGAGCAATGTTATTATGATCCCCTATCGTTCGTGGAAAAAACGACATAATATATCCACCTCTTCTACACTTAATTTCTCTAATATTATTGGCATGATCTCTCCAAATCTCTTCACGAGGCTGTGAGACCCCGTCAAAGATTCTAGGTGGAAATGTAACCATTCACGAGGCTGTAGAGAAGACCCCGTTAAAGGTACCAGGATGTTCTACAAGTACACACTCCGTGACTATCCACGAAGGACGAGCATAGACCATTCACACACACTAGCACTCAAAAAACGCACACACACACTCAAAGGGCCCAACTTTTGGGAGAATCTGAAAACAAGCAGAGCGCAGACGAGGATATGCGTCGAACACGCGTGTTTCGGCCACAAAGAAGCCCTCTTCAGCGAACTCAAGGGAAAAAAACCACCTCAAACATTAGGTTGAAAGTCTTTCAACCTAGTGTTGGAGGTAGGGTTACCAACCCTTCCAGCCTCTTTAAATTCTATTTAATTGTCGCGAGGGAGAAAAACGTTTAACATCCCTGCGGTTCTACGTAGACCAAGACAGCATGTTGGCTCTCGGAAATTTACCCTGGTTATTATTAGTGATTCTGTGGCCTTTGCCCCAGCGCCTTTTATCACCCAGACTTCCACGGGGTTAAATCCTCCAAAGGTGCGTTTTATGACCCTTTTTGACAATTGGATGAAGTCAGTTCCCTGGTCCCTTTTCATTGCAGAGAAATTATATACACTTCCATTTTAACTCTAGAACCTTAACGGGGATGAAAAAACACCCCAGAGCGGGTTGAAATCTCGCGAAAAACGAAAACGGTTTACGTTTGCGACTCGGGACCTTTGGCATAATTCGCGTAAATCAATGTGTCACGTTATTCTACATTAAAAACAAAGAAAATGAGCCCCCATAGGACTCTCATAGTCGTAATGGGTGTGAGGTACGAATATTTAAAATTGTCACCCCTCGTTACCAGAATAGGGTGAAAAAATAGCGTTACCGTTCTAGGGTTAAATGTAGCGTTCAGGGAAGCAAATTCACTCTGAGGAGAACATTTCTGGATTTCGAGGAAACTCATCTAAGAATATTTACCCTGTCGTAATGGTTGAAGGCGAATGAGACATTAGCCAGCCTAAACCAGCATACCAATAGTTAGTGTTCTCCTCTAGCGTGCCTCATAATCGTAGGGCAGCTCCGGCGTGGAACTCTCTCATGTCACCCTTGGCGTTCGTTTTTCTCGAGTGCATCCTCCCTTCAAGAGTGATGCTTCTCGGAATTGAAAACGGTACTTGGGATGATCACTCGGGGACGTGAAGCAACGCGCTTCCATTCTCCCCGGGGGCCTGTTCCTTTCCCGGCGGCGCCCACCTCCGAGGACTCCCTCCCGTCCCACCTCGGCCTGGGCAGCGAAATGGATCACCATCCTCCGCATTAATATTTTCCAAGGTGAATGGATTTTAGCAAAAATGGCAATGCGTGCCTAAGCTATATGCCTGTAAAAATACGTGACTGTTAATTTAATTATTAAAACAAACTTATTTGCAGCGTCCACACAATTGGTAATGCTAAAATGCCTGGGACAATGTGTTTTTTTTAAATGCCACACTTTGGTGAAAAGCGGCGTGCCAGCGATGGCATGCGTGTGGTATAATAACAGACAGAATACAAGAATGTCGCGTAATGCTTCAAAACATATCACTGATGGTTTGCGTGCATCACACAATATTTCACTAGTAATTACTAAATCTGGAAAGCCACATACAACTCATCTTACCAACAGTAAGTGAAGTCCTGAGTACTGTTTATTTGCCGACGATGCAGTGGTTTACCGCGACATCCGTGATCCTGAGGACACAGCAGCTTTGTCACATGGCTGTAATGCTATACAAAGCTGTTTAAACACTTGGCAACTACAATTAAACATAAAAAAGTGCGTAGTGATGAATTTTAGGAAAAGAGCGATTCCCACCCGAACGCCTGGGAACATCGAAATGGAATGTGTAGACTCGATTAAATACCTAAGCATTTCCCTCAATCACGATCTCTCCTTGGTGAAACACATTCGGAGAATATTTGGAAAAGGTAATAAAAATTTAGAATTTATTAGAAGAGTAGTTGATAAATGTGATGAAAAGGCCAAGGAGAAATATTATCTTTCGCTGGTTAGACCATTTAGAATATGCCTCAAGTATATGGGATCCTCACGAAGTTGGATTAATTGCAGAATTGGATCGCGTGCAGCGCAAAGGGGCTACATTTGTAAACCGTTGTTATGATAAACTTAGTAGCGTATCCCAAATAATAGAGCATTAGGCTGGGAATCACTCTCGGAGCGAAGGTTAAATTAGAGATTGAAGCTCTTGCATAAATTGGAAGGAGGTCTCTTTAGCAGTGATGTTGAAAATGTATTATTAGCCCCATTGTACTACGGTTGGAGAGGTCATGTCAATAAAATTAGAGAGATTAGGTGTAGAACAGATAGATTTAATGTGTCGTTTTTTCTACGAAAGATAGGGGATCATAATAACATGGTTCGACCGCGATAGGGTCACATTCGGGTAAAATTATTCTGATATCTATTCACCCCCTGCCACACACCCTGGACGGTGGCTTTCAGGGTATCTAAATAAAAACCAACACAGCAATTTGGTCTGACAAGAGTTGCGACTGTTTATTACGGTCATTGGAGTTTTTCCCCCTTCTTATTTCCGCATTTATTAAAAAAAATATGTTATCACCTTAATATGCGTCTGAATTTTAAATAGAAAATAATATGTTAATTGGAACAGATATAAAAAGTTAAGGTAAATGCGGTCTCCACATCAAAAGATATGGACCTTTTTCTGCATCTGGGGAGCAGCACGCAGGGAAGGCAATCGCAAGGATATGTGATAGGAGGTGAAATGACAGGATACTCCAAAGCCATAAAGTTCAAGCATCTTAGATGAACTTTCGCGTAAAAATTGTAATAATGTTGAAATATCGCTCCTATCATTATGTTGAATAGATATTTAAGCAATATAAGCTTACAGAGTTGAGCTCTTTAAAGTTAAAATTCTATTAGCATTGGGCGAGGCATTTTAACTGCAAGATCACCAAAGTACTGATAGATCCTAAAATAGAATTAAGGCTAAGTAAAAAAAATAAATTTGGAGAAACAACTTAGAGTGGGTCGTAAAATAGTCAAAGGAGTGTTTTCACAGTGCTGGCTGTAATTTAGTATAAAATAGGCATTTAGCATAAAATGGTATTGTGAATATTAGAAAAATAAATGCGATTGGCAACAAATGCTTTGGCAAGTAGCAGACGTTCGTCCGACAAGTACAGATTGGAAAATAGTTTATAATGGATTTCGGGATTGCATGGATCGGAAAACTGGTCTTGAGGTCAATGGATGAGGATGGCGGCTCTCGACAGGCGGGCGTGGAGAGGAATGGAGAAAATAAGTCAGGCGGAGGGAAATACCAGTACAGAAATGTTGACTATGGCGGGAGAAGAGTGGACGTTGCCGGGGGAAGTAGGCAGAAGCGCGTGGAGGGCATATTGGTATAAGGAGTGACCTGTAGACAAGGCAACGACAGAAGGGAGATTGTTGAGCAGGGAAGGGGAAGGAAGAGAGTGGGCTTTTTGGACAGAGAGAAGAAAGACAGGATGTAAGAAGAAATTAAGAAGTATATATTGTAACGAGAATGTAATGACAGCGACACTTAGTAAGGATGTTAAGAAAAGGCTCGTCAAATCATTCATAGGGAGCGTTGTTATGCACGGCGCAGAAACAAAGTCATTGAAGTAGGTGGATAGAGGTAGAATGGACGCTTATGAAATGTGGGTGTGGAGAAGAATGGAGAAGGTGAAATGGCCAGTAAGGACAGCAAATGAGAAAGTACTACGGACAGTGGGCGAGGAGAAGGGTTTGTTGGGAGAAATCCCATGAATCCAGGAAAAATGGATGAATGGCGTAGGAATGGACGAAGGGCAGTCGGATGTTGAAGACTGTTATAGAGGGGATATTGTTGGGCAAACGAGGATGCAGGGATAAGAATAAGATAGGGATGTTGGATGGAATAAAGTGAGGAAGGATGCGGATAAGGAGATGAAGAGGCTGTACGATAGTCGCTTGTTCTAAGGTAGGATGATGGGCTATATGGATTTTTTAGGAGACACAAGGGAATCATTACTTAGTGTGCCTTAACCGTTAGATTACCAATAACAATTGTAATTGGCAAACGAGGAGAATTCCGTTTGCCAATTGAGCTTCAGTTAAGCGTATGTACCTGAATGCTTGTGGAGTGAAGGTGGGTGGATGTGTATTTGCATGCGAGTGGAATGATGGGATGTTACGATGAATGTGTGCCCTGCTGTGGATTGGGGTTTGCATGTGTGTGTTGGTTTTCAATGCGGTATTTCTTCTTTCCTTTTGGGTGGTGGCCTAACACCCACCGCCACACGCCCCTGCGGCGGCTAGCGGGGTATTATTATTTATTATTATTAGGTAATCTACCGGTTAAGGTAGGTTTTTGGATGAACACAACTATCAAATAAATATTTTGTAACTCCAAACAAAACCCAATCCAGCAACCTAAACTACATCAAGTCCCTCTTCATCTCTGTGTACTTCTTTCCTCCCTTCATCCCGTCCAACATCCCTATCCTGTTCCTACCCTTACCTCGCTTGCCCAACATTCTCCCCTCTATTACCCTCTTCAACATTCCACTACCGCTCAATACGCCTTTCATCCATTTTTCCTGCCTCCATAGGATTTCTCTCAACAAACCCCTCTCCTCACCCACCATTTCCAGTACTTCCTCATTTGTTTTCCTTTCGGTCCATTTCACCTTCTCCATTCTTCTCCACACCCACATTTCAAAAGCCTCCAATCTACGTCTATCCTCCTGCTTCAGTGACCACGTTTCCGCACCATACATAGCTACGCTCCATATCAGAGTTTTTACGAGTCTTGTCTTAACATCCCTACTCAACGTCGCCGTCATCAACTCCCTCCTCCTTGAGAAAGCCTCCTTGCCCAGCGTAATTCTTCTCCTTGCGTCCCTACTATTTTGACCATATTGGTCCAAAACACTTCCGAGATACTATATGTAAACTGTTCTACCTGCTCCATTTTTTCCCCGCCTATTTTAATATTTAGCTTAGCCTTTTTCTTTCTGGAAAATCGCATAACCTTTGTTTTATTAACATTGATTCTCATCCCATATTTATCGCACTGAACTTCCAATTCACTCAGCAATGCTTGCAACCCCTTGGCTGACTGAGCAATTAATGCTTGGTCATCAGCAAACCTAACCGATTTTACGAATTCCCCTCCGACTTTCATTCCTACCTCCAGTTCTTCCAATGCCTCTTTAATCATTTCCTCTACATATACGTTGAACAGTACCGGTGACAATGGGCAACCCGGCCATACACCTCTTCCTAACACTGCCCATCCGGACTCTCCGTTCCCCACTCGCACCTGAGCAGTCTGAGACATGTACAGGTTGCGGATCAGTCTCCTGTCCCTCCAATCCATTCCTATTTTCTGCAATACACGAATTAATTTTTCCCAATTCACTCTATCAAAGCTTTTTCGAAATCTACAAAACAGGCAAAAACGTCCTGATTGTATTCTATATTCCTCTCGACTAGTGATCTCATTACTGCAATGGGATCACGCGTACCTCTTCCTTTCCTGAACCCAAACTGATCATCCTCTAAGTAATCATTTGCCTTACTCTCTATCCTTTTGTTGATGATCCTGAGAATAACTTTAGCTGCGTGGGATATCAAACTTATTGTTCTGTAATCATTACATGACGAAGCCTTTCCCTTTTTTGGAATAGGAACTAACACCGATCTCACAAAATCTTCCGGCCAGATTCCTTCCTCATAGATACTACGAATCAGTCCATATAAGGCCTTCTTCCCACCTTTCCCTAACCATTTCAACATTTCTACAGGAATATTGTCCAGCCCCACAGCCTTATTTGCTTTCATCTCCTTTAATGCCCTTTCTATTTCATCGTCGAGTATGCCTGGACCTAAGCTATCTTCTTCTACGTCATGTTCCTTTTCTATGTCTAACCTTGTCGGCCTAAGTTCTTTACCATACAGTGTTTCTATATATTCCTACCATCTCTCTTGGATTTTTCCTGGTTCAACTATTATCTTAATTCTTACTTCCCGATAATAACTTAACCTTGTTGTATAGAGCACCAATTTCACCCTTCTTCTGTAAATTTTCCATATCCTCGCATTGCGTTGTCCACTATTCTTCTTTTGCTTTATTTGTGGCCCTTCTCAATTTATTGTTTAACTCTTGGTACTTCATTTTGCCTAACTCTGTGTTTACATTTTTCCATCTTCTTCTTTCAGCCATCTTTGCAATCATCTCATCAGTTACCCATGGTTTCCTTATCCTTTTCCCGTTAACGGTTCCTATAGTGTCTTTAGCGGCTTCCAATATCCCTTTCTTGATACATTCCCTTTTTTCTTCGATTGTACTCAGTTCTTTACTGTCATCCATCATTTTCTCTACAGCCTGCTGATACTCCTTCCTTTTTAATCCAGTCACTGCTCCTACATTCCATTTCTTAACCCGCCGCCCCTGCCTTATCTTTTTGAAACGGACGCTACATTTCAATTGCAATAAAATTGTGGTAAGAGTCCACATCCGCTCCTAGAAACTGTGCGAATTTATCACACTGTTCCTTAACCTGTGCCTAACTATAATATAATCTAACTGACACCTTTCTGAGTCACCTGGCATTTTCCATGTATACCTACGCTTTTTGTGGTGTCTAAATCATGTGTTGGTGATAACTAACCCTTGTCTCCTGCAGAATTCAATTGCTTTCCTCCCGCGTTCATTCCTCGTGCCTAACCCATAATCTCCCACCTCACCACCATCTCTTCCTTCGCCTACCGTCGCATTCCAATCCCCCATCACTATCAAATATTTCCCTGCAGGAACACTCGCGATGATATCCTCTAACTCATCGTACATCCTATCGACTTCTTCCTCCTTATGGTTGCTCGGTGGCGTGTATACCTGAACAATGACCAAGTTCGTCGGCTCTGCTTTAATCTCTACGAGTAAAATCCTATCTATTGCTTGCTCTATGTTTACTACGCTTCTTCCTACCCCTTTATTTAAAATTACGGCAACCCCTCGTTAGCGGGGTATTATGTAGATGTAGATGAATTCCCCTCAATACGTAATATTAAAAGTTTGTATAAAAAGTATCAGTAAAGCATTTTCTTGACGAGTGCGTGAAGCGCTTATTTCAGACCGTCGGTTAAGTGTGTGCATTTTCGCAGATATCATATTGGTATTGATAAGATGACAGTTCACACCATTTTCACTGAAATTTTGGCAATGCAAAAGATCTGCGCTAAAATCGCCTTACCGCAGGTATTTGGTCGGACGACCAAGAGAGCAGATAGTCGAGTGTCTGCTTGCCAAGGCCTTCTGCAAAGGCATCGCGACGATTGCCCAACTCCCTTACAGTTCCGACTTGGCACTAGTGGACTATTTCTTACTCCCAAAAGTGAACGACTTTCTCAATGAACACCACCATTGTACCCTAAGAGGCGTGAAAGGAGCTTGCACGCCTTCCCTAAGGACCTTCCGGAATCCGCCCACCAGGGAGCGTGGAAGAGCCGCTCTGGCAAAAGCGTGTCGACCCTCAAAAGAATGCACTCGGAATAATTTTGAGGCATTGTATCAATATCTGAAAGAAATTATTTTTGGCGACACTTTTCCCGATACTATTTATACAAACCTTGGATGATAATCGTTAGACACATCCAAAACCTACGTTTAAAATTGATAAACTTCCTTAGAAATAATTGGAGGAAAGGTAAAAAAAACTAAACCGAAAACATCATTTGCCATGCCCTATCGATATGATTATCGATATCGATATATACCTATCGACGATGATTGTCTTATATGTCATTCGTCCAAATTCGATCCACGCATGAGAGGGCGGCGGAGAGGGTATTCACTCCCGGGCCAGCGCGCGCACACGCCCGCCCAAGGCCACCCGGGGGAGGCCGGCAACTCGCGGGGGCCTCTTCGCTTTTCTTCCCCGTCGCGAGTCCCACGGCCGGCCTGGGGGAGGGGGAACGCGGAAACAAAAGGGGATCGCGTACGGATCGATTACCGCCTACCGCCAATGGTGGAAGGGCGCTCGGTACCAAGCTGCTGCTGCTGGGCACTTGGCTTGAACTTTGGCCGTTGGTTTTCTTGATTTTTGTTAACGATTGGAATCGTAAGATTAGGATGTTCTCGATTGACAGGGTAATTCACCGAGAGATTTCTGGCCATGAGGATCGTTTAATTCTAGCACAGGATCTAGATTGCATTACTAAATGATGTTCAAAATGGGAATTGCCATTAAAACTTAATAAATGTTCGGCGGTAAATTAATTTAAAAGAACAACGGGATTTGTTTACAAATGCTGGATTTTGCCTAGAAGTAGTTGATACGGTAAATTGCCTAGGTGTTACAATCACTAAGGACTCAACTTGGGATACCCACCTACGTAAAGTCTGCGGGCAAGCATGTAAAAATTGGGATTTATTAGTCGCATTGTCGGCAGAAATGACTCCAAGGTCAAGGAACGTTGCTACCACGTTCTTGTAAGGCCTAATTTAGAATATGCATGCAGTGCATGGGATCCGACTGAAATCACCAGATTTGGGAAATTGAGAAGGCCCACTGCCGGGCAGCTCGTTTCGTAGAAAACTGTTACGATAATACGAAAAGCATCACTGAAATGCTTACGGAGTTGGGATGGGAATCATTGGAAGAAAGACGACTCAGTGCCAGGTTGAACTTACTAAATAAATTCAGATCCGCATGCTTCAGCGCCGATGTATCGCCAATTATTCCCCCTCCAATATACATTGGTCACATGGATCATATATATAAAATTTGGGAAATGGATGCCAGAACTAGCAGACTCAAGGACTCCTTCTTCCCACGGACAATACGGGATAACAACTGTAGGGTCACACTCGTAGATAGCAACAATGCCACTTGTCACCCTCAGCGTCTATGGAATTGGGTCTTATTTGGTCTTCTACTCAATTGCATGCACTTTTATTAACCTAGTGTGTGTTTTGTATTCAAAACCCTTTCTTCCTGCATGACCGCATCAGAATGCCCCTAAATAATGTAGTACTCATTACATTATTGCTTGCCCTGCTTTGTCTGTTGTTAAATTCCCCCTTCTATTCCTCGTCTCCGTCTGTGGGGGACCCTCCCTCTACGTGCAGCGTTTACAACACTGGAAAGGGGAAAAGCATTAACAGCAACAACTTTGGTCAACTCGAAGGTTTTCTTCGATAGGTGAGGTTAGAGCTCAGTTTGTACTTTGGCCCAACGACTTTTGAAATTCACACAGGAGGCACATATTTAGCAATAATGTTGCACAAGTAATTATTGTGACAATTAAGTTTCGAAAAAGAAAATACTGTGTTATTCACGACCTATAAGTTTCGACTCACAAAGACATCATCAGGTACAGTAACTGCTTGCAGCAACTTATAAGCAAGATTATAAGACACTGACGAACAATTAAAGAGCCGAATCAACAGTTTTTCTGTAGTTTTCGAGATGACAAACAACGGGGGAGGAATATGAGGACGAACAGACCAAGGAATCACGTCCGTATTCCGAGCAAACAGGCCATCTTCGTCTTCTCTGGCGCCATTTCACAACTCGTTATCTCTCCCCAGAATTTAAATAAACAAGTGACGCCTAAGGAGCGCAAGGCGATGGTGCTCGTCGTCGGCCTTTGTTGAGCATTCGGGAGGTGTTGAGCTACATGGCATTCTGTGAATGGCCGCGATGGGGCAACATGTTTGCAGACCAATTTCCTCCATTCGTAAATATATTGTCCCAACCAACTTTCTCATATTTAAGTACTACAGTGCCCTTAGTCGGAGGAAGTGGTTTGTGGGCGGTCCTTAGTTATAAATGACACAGTTGCCCACTATAAAGCAACACAAGCCGAAAATTTGGGATAAAAGCAATCCAGATTCACCTCGAAGTTGTGACGCAGAGGACTTTTAAAATTACATTGCTAAGTAAAACTCAAAGTTCAATGGACACGTACTCGATGAAATAATTTGAATGACGCTTTTATCGTAATCTTCAGGTCTTTTGAGCAAAGTACTTGCTTCTCATACATGAATGATTTCTTAGCTTGCACTGTTCTTCGCTTGATGACGGTCTAACTTCTACATCTACACAATACCCCCGAAACCGCCGCAAAAGCGTGTGGCGGGGGGTGTTGGGTCACCAACTGTAAAAAGGGAACAAAACCACATGCAAAATCAATATATCCATGCAAACCTATACTCACAGTGATGTATACATTCATGCAAAAATCCTTTCAACTTACGCGCATGCAAACACATACGCAGACTATCAACCGACAAACAATAGCGCCTTAAAATATAGTAACAAATGTATCCAATAACGTGCAAGCTAGAATTTGAAAAGTAAGAAGGCGAAATTCTACTGCCACATGGACATGCAGAATACAACTTCTTTCGGCCCAAGTCATACTTCGGCTGCTCAGGTACCTGTATATGAATGAAGGATTTTAGTTTTCTTCTCGTTGAGTAAAAGAGAGGTGGAGGAGGTTTCTCCCTAGTTTGACCACATTTAGAATACGCTGCAAGAATTTGGGATTTTATGGAGAAATTTGGCAAAAAGAATTAGATAAAATCCAGAGAAATCCGCCAGATCTTGAAAAATCGTTATTATAAGACCACAAGTGTGAGAGGCCCTTTAGGGGAATTAGCCAGATGGGAGCCACTTGAGATGCGAAGAGAACCAGCGAGACTTGGAAGACTTTTCGGATGGTTCAGAGCAAACGAGTTAATCAATGACAGCGAAGGAATTATTAAGATTCAACAGTACTTAGGTAGATGTAACCACAAAGATAGTAGGATAAGGGAGATAGATTCCAGTACAGATAGATAAAAATACTCGTTCTTTCCCCGGACAATCAGTAATCATAATAGTAATAAACAAAAGTAACTAAAGAAACATTGAAGACATTTAATTAACAAGTGGGAACACGATTAAATTCTGCGTAGTCAATAGATTTGTTCGTAGGTCCTTGGGTTTGTTAGTTGATATTAAACGTGTTTCCATGCGTATAAGTTGAAAAGATTTATGCATGAATATATACAACCTCTGTGAGTGAAGATTTGCATGAATTTGTTAGGGTTTGCATGCGGTTTTATTCTCTTTTACGGGTGGTGACGTAACACACAACCTGAGCGAGTGTTCCCTCTAATGTTCCTCGGCTTTTCCTTGGACCCGAATACGTTTTCCATATGGCTTTGTTCGAGTGTTCAGCCAATTATCCGAGGATGTATTTTCGGTGTGTTAGGTGCTATCAGGCTGAATGCTCTCCGTCCTTTGCCTTCATCTGTCTTAGGTTTCTTCGGCACTGCGACCATCAACACTCTTCTCGAATGACTCTTGATGATGGTCTCTTGGCAGTTGTTGAAGTATTTCACTAATTAAAGCAAACTAAGGATGAGCCAATACAATAGAGCAATTCATTAACAGTGTTATGACACGATGTTGCACAAGACTAATCTTATGTGCTGACTATAAAGGTATGGCATTTTGGTGAGCGCGGGAAACCAATTCCTATTTTCCACCTATCAGGGATCGGGGTGAAGGAAGTCGAAATAACGGGGTGAGGAGAAAGGGCGGAGAGAGTGCGCCGAGCTGGAAGGGCGGGCGTCGACAAGGGCTTGTCCTAGGGATGGGACCTTGACCCGACACCCCCTCTACCCACCTGGATGCCAAAACTACGTTCCCACGACACCCACCGCCAAACACCCCATTCCATCCTACTCCCACCCTCTTAATATTCCGAAGCGAACCGGAAGTTCGAGTACGATCCACTTCCACCCCAACTGCCCACTCTTCGCTCCACACCGACCGACTTCTTTTGTTTCCCCAGACACTCCCGATTTCAACGTGTTCCACCTGTTTCTCTAAAGAACTCTCTCCTTCGTTCTCTCGATCTTCCAAGCGCTACGCTTCCATCCCTCTCCCTTTCTCTCTGGCCAAAGCAAAAGAGAAAGGACAGACACGAGAGAGAGAGATAATGAAAGAGGCGATACGGGGGTGAATATTCATTTTCGCGTGTGTGAACTATGTCCAAAAACCAGTACCGACTGAAGAGGCCAAAAGGTGAGAATGAATGGAATGAGGCCGGCGAATGAAGCGTCCCGTCGAAACAAAAGCCCTAAAACGACCCAAAAACACGAGACTGGAAATTTTGACGGACAGCGACGTAAATAACCCGCGATCCACCGGTATGTGGCAGGGGGTGCAAGCACCACGTGGGAAGGTTAAGTGATAAAGGAAGGATACGGGAGAGAAGGGGAAATATATTCAGCAAAAACTATCCAATTACGGGTAAATTTGTATATATTCTGGAGGAAGACTTAATTCAAATCAAGGGTTAATTCGCCTAATAAATTAGTCATTTATTATGCGAAAAAAGGGAATGAAAACCACAACCAATTATACGAAAAAATGTATACATCAATTGGTAAAAAGACGCAGGCATGTATGCACCGCGTGATTCTCTCTTTCTCTAAGGAGTGACCTCAGGAGAGTGAAACCAGTGGGGAAGAGATGATCGTAAGGGTTCGCCATTTGGAAGCGCGGTGCAGGATAGTATTACGGGGATGAAATGGACTGACTATGGATACCTAACAAGGACTGGACGTGGGGTGGAGGAAAAAGAAGTCTACACATGCGTAAATGCCCCGCGATCCAGCAAAAGAGTGTGACAGAAGGTGCAAATGGGATGATATATTGTGCAAGGACGAGGGAAGGTGGTTAAAGGGTTGAGAAAAATAAAATGAACATTCATTCAAAACCCAAAAAAAGACGTGCAAAACTATGCGCATGCTAGCGGAAAACCAATTTACACACAAGCGCTAAGTTCACCCAAAGTAGAAGTTCTCTCGTGTTCGAAAAAATACATATAGTATACGTATAAATGGAATAAAAATGAATCTCTGGTTCATTTTTATTCATCTTTTTTCTCACCTAACGTGTACACGTATGATAGAGGACTTCGAGACTCATAATTATTCTGAAAATAAGTTAATATCCATGCATCGCGAGTAAATATTTACAGTCATTGATGTGATTCACCGTCTACAGCCGTCTCTTTTAATCACCATACAGGTCAAAGCAGATAACAGAACATCTCCCTCTCAATACGTATACATGCTAAATACAGATTTCTCCAAAATATACAGTTTTTCGTGAGAGCGATATCGTCGCATTTTTACAGGCATCATCACTCTCCAAGATAAGATTAACCATAGGGTTATTATTATCGATTAAAAAGAGCTCATAACTAATGTGGGATAAAATAATTTGGTTGCTATTTACCGCACTTTGAAGCAATAACTTTCAATTGCAGCGAAAAATTACTCAATTATGCACATTAAAACGCCAAAATGATACGCAGAGTTCAGTTTCAGTCCTGACCGGAATTCCTTGTTGGGGGGCAAAGATCCTTCTAAGCCCAACTGTTCTTTAAGGTTTAAAAATTGGCGCTTTTACCACGATTTGAATATCAGGAGTCCATCTAAATCCAATTACCACACGGAACTATGCAGGAAAAATAGACACAAGGGAAAGTTGAAGTATGGTGCACAAAAGCGCCTTGAAAAGTGAGATTAGAGGCTGAATTCAGGCACGGAGGAGACCATTCTTTTGTCCTCGAAATGGTTCCATGATTTCCCTGCCCCTTTTTCGGATTATCTTCCTTTATCTGGAGACGGTGCCAAATCATTCCCGACGCATGTTCGTGGTCGTTAGGCGTGCGTGCGTGCAGCAAGTACGAAACAAACGCACGCACCTTAACACCCCTCACATCTTAGATCAAACATTTGAGCAGCGTTATTCTATTCAAAACTAAATAATCGCATAAAAAGGCAAGTCAGCACATCTGTCCGGCATGGGCCACCTTCATCATAACAAGGTATTAAAAGTTGAAATGTCAAACTTCCGGAACACAAATTAATCACATGGTATCACCAAAGTATCCATTTCTAAAAAGACAAATTCAAACCAAAATATAACATGAAAATACTCTTAACTTTCTCTGAACTTTGAAACAATTACAATGTTCACACACCGTCGCCTTAGCATTGGGTGAATCAAACCCTCACTTACCAAACCGGGCTTCATCTGCATCTACCTAATACCCGCAAGCCACCGCAACGGCGTTTGGCGGGGGCTGATAGGTAACCCACCGGCCATGCATGCAGGCATCGGGTTCATTAGCGTGTTTATGGCAAAAACACATATATATTTATATGTACATACATATTTATATGTACATATACTACCTTGAACAAAAAGTTCCCGGAATAACCACCGTGTGGCGCTCACATCGTTCCGATTTGAGTTCTGTTTTTTTTGTTAAATTGGTACATCTGTTGTTGATATTCCCTTTAAATCTTAGTGTCATAACTTGACATTTGCAAAAGTTACGTAGCCAAGAGTACATCTATCTCTGTGTGTGTTGGCGATTTTTTACAATTGCAGAAATGGATTTAAATGTGCAACAACGAACTTGTATTAAATTTTGCGTAAAAAACGGATTTAGTGGCGCACGGACGTTGGAAATGTTGGAAAAGTGTTTCAGCAACGATTCTTTAAAAAAAACGGTCGTTTACCAGTGGCACGAGCGATTCAGAAGTGGTCGTGAGTCAATCGAAGATGATGAACGCAGTGGCAGACCATCGACATCGAAAGTCGGTGAAAAAATTGATAAAGTAAAAGAAATGTAGGTCAATAACCGCAAATTAACCATCAGAGAAATAGCGGAGGACTTGAACATTGCCTATGGATCCGCCCAAGACATTGTGGTTAATGATTTGGGTTTCCGTCGTGTAGCAGCAAAGTTGGTGCCAAAAGACGTCAATTTCATGCAAAAAAGAGACCGTGTTGACGTCGCAAAAGACATGATTTGCGAGGCTGAATCCGATCCCACATTCATCAAAAGCATCATTACTGGAGACGAGACGTGGGTTTATGAGTACGACACGCAATCCAGACATCAGGCAAGTGAATGGCGTTCACCAAATGAGCCGAGACCAAAAAAACCACGTCGTTTTCAGTCAAAAAAGAAGGCAATGCTGACGGTTTTCATGGATTACAACGGTGTAGTGCATCATGAATTTTTGCCAGAAGGCCAGACAGTAAACAAAGAGTATTATTTGGGCGTTATGAGACGTTTGCGTGAAGCAATTCGCCGAAAGAGACCAGAAATCGTCGCACAGTGCGTCGAGACCGTCGCACAGTGCTATCATTATTCGTAATTTTTTGACGAAAAATGCAACAAATACCATCCAACAGCCACCGAATTCACCTGATTTGGCTCCCTGTGACTTCTTTCTGTTCAATCGAGTTAAAAAACCATTACGGGGAACGCGTTTTAGCAGCCGAGAGGAAGTAATGGAAAAATCGCAGGAAGCACTGATGGACATACCGAAAACCGAATATAAAAAATGTTTCGAGGATTGGATCAAGCGCTGGCATAAGTGTGTTGCAGTCGATGGGGATTACTTTGAAGGGGACAATATAGATTTAGAAGAATAAACTTGTATTTTTAATTTTCTGAATAAATTCCGGGAACTTTTTGATCAAGGTAGTATATTTATATGTACATATATATTTATATGTACATATATATTTTTCCATACATAATATTTATAATCTACATATATCTGTGTGTATGAATGTACGATGGCGGCCTGACCGTCGAAACGTCAAACATACGAGGGTCATCCGGAAAGTAGTACCCGTTCGTGCCGCATGAATTCCTGACGACGCGAGTAGCCGCTGGACGAGGTCAGATAGCTTCAGTGGCTTGTCTGCCTTCTCTGAGCCAAGTTGCGTGACGCTAGCATTGCCTGTGTTGTTTCTGTGATTGTTTACAATGTTTAAAAAAATTGAGAACGCCGCCAGTTGTGAAGTGAGGGCAGTGATTAATTTCCTCAATGCAAGAAACGTTCGCCCATGTGATATTCATCGCCAATTAAAGGAGGTGTATGGAGACAATGTAATGGACGAGTCGTCGGTGTGTCGGCGGTGGTGTCGCAACTTCAACATGGGGCGGGGGAACACACACGACGATGAGCGTTCGGGGAGACCGTCTGTCATTAGAGACCAACTGGTGAGCTCAGTTGACGAATTCGTGAGGAACGATCGGCGCGTCACAATTGATGACATCTGTGAGCATTTTCCCAATGTTTCTCGAACAATTGTTCATGAAATTGTTAAACACCATCTGCATTATGCAAACCTTTGTGCAAGATGGGTCCCTCGCATGCTTACAGATGAGCTCAAAACCAAGCGTTAACTTTTTTAAGCGTTAAAACTTTTGCAGCAATTCAAATGGGAAACTTTCGACCATCCACCGTATAGCCCGGACTTGGCCCCTTCAGATTTTCATCTCTTTACAAAGTTTAAAGACTTTTTGGCAGGAAAAAGATTTGACAGCGATGAAGAACTTAAAGAAGGAGTGACCCTGTATCTCAATGAGCTGGCGGCGAAGGACTATGCAGCAGGAATACAGAAACTTGTCACAAGTTATGACAAACGCCTTAACGTCACATTCCAATCCCCCATCACTATCAAATGCTTCCCAGCAGGAACACGCGCGATTATATCCTCTAACACATCGTATATCCTATCGAATTCTTCCTCCTTGTGGTACATATGTACATATATATATATATATATATATATATATATATATATATATATATATATATATATATATATATATATGCCAGGTGACTCAGAAAGGTATCAGTTAGATTATATTATGGTTAGGCACAGGTTTAGGAACAGTGTGATAAATTCGCACAGTTTCCCAGGAGCGGATGCGGACTCTGACCACAATTTAGTTGTTATGAAATGTAATGTTCGTTTCAAGAAGATAAGGCAAGGGCGGCGGGTTAAAAAATGGAATTTAGAAGCAGTAAATGAATTAACGAGGAAGGAGTATCAGGAGGCTGTAGAGAAAATGATGGATGACGGTAAAGTACTGAGTGCTATCGAAGAAAAATGGGAATGTATCAAGAAAGGGATATTGGAAGCCGCTAAAGACACTATAGGAACCGTTAACGGGAAAAGGATAAGGAAGCCATGGGTAACGGATGAGATGATTGCGAAGATGGATGAGAGAAGAAGATGGAAAAATGTAAACACAGAGTTAGGCAAAATGAAGTACAAAGAGTTAAACAATAAATTGAGAAGGGCCACAAATAAAGCAAAAGAAGAATGGTGGAAAACGCAATGCGAGGATATGGAAAGTTTACAGAAGAAGGGTGAAATTGGTGCTCTATACAGCAAGGTTAAGTTATTATCGGGAAGTAAGAAGGCAAGAGCTGTGCTAACAGTTAAAGATAAATGGGGTAAGATAATAGTTGAACCAGGAAAAATCCAAGAGAGATGGAAGGAATATATAGAAACACTGTATGGTAAAGAACTTAGGCCGACAAGGTTAGACATAGAAAAGGAACATGACGTAGAAGAAGATAGCTTGGGTCCAGGCATACTCGACGATGAAATAGAAAGGGCATTAAAGGAGATGAAAGCAAATAAGGCTGTGGGGGTGGACAATATTCCGGTAGAAATGTTGAAATGTTTAGGGAAAGGTGGGAAAAAGGCCATATATGGACTGATTCGTAGTATCTATGAGGAAGGAATCTGGCCGGAAGATTTTGTGAGATCGGTGTTAGTTCCTATTCCAAAAAAGGCAAAGGCTTCGTCATGTGAGGATTACAGAACAATAAGTTTGATATCCCACGCAGCTAAAGTTATTCTCAGGATCATCAACAAAAGGATAGAGAGTAAGGCAAATGATTACTTAGGGGATGATCAGTTTGGGTTCAGGAAAGGAAGAGGTACGCGTGATGCCATTGCAGTAATGAGATCACTAGTCGAGAGGAATATAGAATACAATCAGGACGTTTTTGCCTGTTTTGTAGATTTCGAAAAAGCGTTTGATAGAGTGAATTGGGAAAAATTAATGCGTGTATTGCAGAAAATAGGAATGGATTGGAGGGACAGGAGACTGATCCGCAACCTGTACATGTCTCAGACTGCTCAGGTGCGAGTGGGGAACGGAGAGTCTGGATGGGCAGTGTTAGGAAGAGGTGTAAGGCAGGGTTGCCCATTGTCACCGGTACTGTTCAACGTATATGTAGAGGAAATGATTAAAGAGGCATGGGAAGAACTGGAGGTAGGAATGAAAGTCGGAGGGGAACTCGTAAAATCGGTTAGGTTTGCTGATGACCAAGCATTAGTTGCTCAGTCAGCCAAGGGGTTGCAAGCATTGTTGAGTGAATTGGAGGTTCAGTGCGATAAATATGGGATGAGAATCAATATTAATAAAACAAGGGTTATGCGATTTTCCAGAAAGAAAAAGGCTAAGCTAAATATTAAAATAGGCGGGGAAAGAATAGAGCAGGTAGAGCAGTTTACATATCTCGGAAGTGTTTTGGACCAATACGGTCAAAGTGGTAGGGACGTAAGGAGAAGAATTGCGCTAGGCAAGGAGGCTTTCTCAAGGAGGAGGGAGTTGATGACGGGGACGTTGAGTAGGGATGTTAAGACAAGACTCGTAAAAACTCTGATATGGAGCGTAGCTATGTACGGCGCGGAAACGTGGTCGCTGAAGCAGGAGGATAGACGTAGATTGGAGGCTTTTGAAATGTGGGTGTGGAGAAGAATGGAGAAGGTGAAATGGACCGAAAGGAAAACAAATGAGGAAGTACTGGAAATGGTGGGTGAGGAGAGGGGTTTGTTGAGAGAAATCCTATGGAGGCAGGAAAAATGGATGAGAGGCGTATTGAGCGGTAGTGGAATGTTGAAGAGGGTAATAGAGGGGAGAATGTTGGGCAAGCGAGGTAAGGGTAGGAACAGGATAGGGATGTTGGACGGGATGAAGGGAGGAAAGAAGTACACCGAGATGAAGAGGGACCTGATATAGATTAGTTTGCTAGGTGGGGAGTCACAAAATGTTTATTTGATAGTTGTGTCCATCCAAAAACCTACCTTAACCGGTAGATTACCAAATAATAATAATATATATATATATATATATATATATATATGTATGTATGTGTGTGTGTGTGTGTGTGCATATATACCACAAAGAGGAAGAATTCGATAGGATATACGATGAGTTAGAGGATATAATCGCGTATATATATATATATATATATATATATATATATATATATATATATATATATATATCCTATATATAGGATATATATATATAATATATATGTATGATATATATTATTATTATTATTAGGTAATCTACCGGTTAAGGTAGGTTTTTGGATGGACGCAACTATCAAATAAACATTTTGTGACTCCCCACCTAGCAAACTAATCTATATCAGGTCCCTCTTCATCTCGGTGTACTTCTTTCCTCCCTTCATCCCGTCCTACATCCCTACATATCCATGCCAATTATGAATAGCGACATATTCAGTAGTGGACAAATGCGTTCATTTTAAATTAAATACGTAGAGGGGGATTGTTTCACCCACATACATTCTCATTTCGAGCCCATTTTTTATAGTCGTCAATAAAAGAAAAACAATTAAAATATCTTTCCGACGAAAGATTAAAAATACGCATTTCACTTTTCACAGCCCGCGTTTGCAAATGACGCCTCATCCCGAGCTTAATCGTCAAACCCAGTTGCGAAGAAATTCATTAAAAGTGCAATTACAAATGTATAATGGTTTCTCCTGTTACTTCACCAAAACCTTGGTATTTATTGTAATCTACATCTACATCTACATAAGTACCCTGCGAGCCACCAAAAAGGTGTGTGGCAGGGGGTGTAGCACCATGAGGGAAGGGTAAGGGTTGAGGGGGTTGGGAGTTAGGTGAGGAAAGGTGGGGGGAACCTGTAGGGAAAAAAAAATATATATATATACACACATACATATATATACATGCATACATACACACATGTATACACATCCTCGCGAAGTCCCTAACCTGTACGTTAATACTTATTGTAATGAACTAAGTCCTGGGGAATTTCGACTACGAGCATTCTGGTCCCTTATCGTTCTTGGAAAAAATGACATTTTAAACCTGTCAGTCTTGCAGTCTATCTCTCTAGTCTTATATTCGTGATCCCCTCGACCGTAATACGTTGGGGTTCGTATTATATCCTTGATGTCATCGGAAAAGGGCCCATCTTTAAATGTTTTTAATAAGTTTAATCTATATTGGAAACGCCGCTGTGTAAGAGAATCCCAACCTAAATTGTCTAGCAAAGTGGATACGCTGCTGAGTTGGTCATAACAATGTTTGACAAATCTAGCCCCCCTCCGCTGAACTCGATCTAATTCCGAAACCAAATAATGGAATGGAATGTTTTATCCTCCTGTAAACGTTCCATGAAAACTTCCGAAAACTCAGTTAATTCAGAATATCCTTCATATATGTTACTGTCGATCCGTTAAATATAAATTTGCCCTTGAATTTCGCTTAAATTAAAAACTCTTAAATTTCATTATTGACGAAATGTGCATATCTTCACAGAGCAATGAAAGAATCATAGAGAGTTACACAAAAGCTTAATTGAGCTTTATTAGTTAGAGAACATTTGGTCCAGCCTAAGGGGGTCAAATCCCCTCTTTTCTCAATGGAGGCAAAATATTCACGGAACTTTAGACTCTAGAATAGGGTGCGGCATAATTTGCTGACCTGAATTGGATCGACCCTTAAAATCAGCAAGTATGCTGCACACCTCTCTGCCTCTATGTTTACCTAGGGATGACCTCTACAATCGCCTTTGAATGAACCCGCTTTCAGGGTGATTAATATGAAAGGATGGGTGTATGGTCATGCATCTGACGCGTAAGGCAATGGAAACCTGAATCTGATGCGCTTTCGAGAATAGGCATCGGCCATGTATCACATCGAACTGAAGCACATACGGTTGGGTGACTCTAGCCATGCGACGGATAACTTTCAGGACACTAGGGCGCATGATTGAAATCTGGGACGCGGGAAAAGACCTTATTAAATAACCTAAATGGTTCGCATTCAGACATATTGAGTGCAAAGGAAAAATCATCGAGAAGCGCTTCCAAGGTCATGCTCATGAAATATTAGAAATGCCATTTTCATTATGCTTATGGTGCAAAAAAATGCTTCATTGAGGGAAGAAAGATTATTATATTTTTACTACATTGATATTATTGAGAACCACACCCAAAAACATTCTTTTTTACAGCTAAAATTAGAGGTTATATTTTGGGGATGAATTTGGGTGAGTGAGGGAGGGGAGGAATTTCAGACGAAGGCCCATTTCACTGAAAAATGACTGATATTGCGTCATGTTACGGCCAAGTCAAGCTTCCAATTGGGATCGTTATCAAGAAGCTGATATAAATCGGAGCCCTCCGATAGAAACCATTATTTAAAAGTTCAAAGAAATGATAGTCAATGAATTCCGCTCATCATTTCGGAAAAAGCTGAATAACGAATCTTCTCACACTCGTATTTATGCGGGAAATAAATTCAAGGTGACGTTATGCGTGACACAGATCAATATTTTTCATTAAGAAAAACCATAATGAAAAAAATATTAATATTTACACTGAAAATTGAATTCATAATTGAAATATTTTTCGCGAAAAGCACATTTCTTATAATGTGTTAAACGTTAAAGTTTGGGAGAATATTCAGACGGTGCTTCACGCAAAAAAGAGTAATGTAAGGTCATCAAGAGAGGGACTAAGTACACAAGTGTTTACGAAGACCCCCTAAACTGTATATAAAGCGGGGGTCACAGGGAGAGGAAGCCACTAATACACAACCCTACCCACATAAACAAATACCCTACCCTGACGAGACGGCGAACGCGTCAGACTAAGCCTCCGTTCTTCTATGACTTCCTGCTTCTTATGCCAAACCAGTTCATGTAAGTTGGATTGTAAACTATATAGCACAGCTAAATAAATGGATTTCAACATCCTTCGCGTTAATATGTGCCTACAACGAGACCACTAGTGGAAGAGACGGCTTGGTGGTCATTTATTTTCTTTTTCTGGGTGAATATCAGCGACGTTTTCCTCGATTTAATGCGCGAACTGGCCAAACTAGGGATGGGGGCATTGAAATACGATTTAGACTTGAAAGACGTCAGCCAAAAGAGAGGATTTCGATGTGATCTTTATGTCGCGGATACTTCAAATTAAACTTATATCAAAGCCAAGTGGAGATGGAGTAATGGCATCAACAAATGACGAGCAAAAATGCAATTCATGGGGGTCCAGGACTGAAGGTCTTTACCGACACCTACATGATCCTGAGGAAGGAAGATAAATTTAATAATTTGCGTTTGAAGCAATAAATATTACCAGTTGGATTTGTTTCTTTAAATAATTTATGAGCGTGTCCTACAGGTATACATACACATATATAATTATATATACGTATATAAATATGAGTTCCTTCCTTCTCTTCCTTGAGAAAGGTGGCTTGGAAATTCGAAAACTAGTGAGTTTATATTCTTTTTTGTTTTTTTTTTATTTGTCCGCTGGTGCTAGATGTATAAATATAAATAAATAAATATATATATGTATATATATATATGTTATTATTATTATTAGGTAATCTACCGGTTAAGGTAGGTTTTTGGATGGACACAACTATCAAATAAACATTTTGTGACTCCCCACCTAGCAAACTAATTTATATCAGGTCCCTCTTCATCTCGGTGTACTTCTTTCCTCCCTTCATCCCATCCAACATCCCTATCCTGTTCCTACCCTTACCTCGCTTGCCCAACATTCTTCCCTCTATTACCCTCTTCAACATTCCAATACCGCCCAATACGCCCTTCATCCATTTTTCCTGCCTCCATATGATTTCTCTCAACAAACCCCTCTCCTCCCCCACCATTTCTAGTACTTCCTCATTTGTTTTCCTTTCGGTCCATTTCACCTTCTCCATTCTTCTCCACACCCTTACACAACCTACCTTAACCGGTAGATTACCTTAAAAAATGTGTGTTGTGTGTGTGTGTGTGTGTGAGTGTATGTTTGTGTATATACAAATAAGCTGTATTTTGAAATTTGGTCGTTGAGGCAAGAGGAAAAATATACTTTAGAGGTGTTATTGCTTTTCCATCATTTCCATCCATGTTGTTATTCCATATTAATATAATGGAGAAGTGTATGTGTGGAATAGGATGTAAACAAATACCAAGGACAAAAAGAGAAACAAATGTAGAAGCACTTGGCACTGTGGGGAAAGAGAGAAGGCCGTTGGAAGAAATCCACAACAGGTCCGCAAAATGAATGCACATCGTTTCAATTGCAATGGAGTGTTTGAAGACTGTAGTATATAGACAGGAGAATTTGTGTTAAACGAGGTAGAAGCAGTTCAGGAGAATAGAGGCGTATTGAAATTGTAGGGGTGACTTAAAAATGTCATAATTCTTAATAAAATAAGCACAGCCCAGGAATTATTTTGGAGCTATTTTTAGGGATGGAAACTTCATTTCATGGAATCAGTTATCTTTTTAAATTTAATTTAACAGCTTTCTGTCCGCTCTCCATTTTCGCCAACTCTCGATTGAAGATATCCGCGAAAGGTTGAAGACTCCAAGCAAGCAATTCAGGGACTCAAAGCGGATCATCTCCTCCTTTCACGCTTTTATTAATCCCCGTTTGTGTGCCTTGAGCGCATTAGGAAGGCTTACGATAAGTCCCTAGTCCGTATTCCGAGCGGCTATTTCGGGAACAGACATATCATCCTCGTCGTATCGAGTCAAAAATAAGAATGTGTACCCCTTCCCCGAGATATCCTTCTCCCATCCCATTCATATTCATTCCTTCGCGTGGACTCGAATCAATAGCCTCTGTCACGAAGGCATAACCAAGACAGACTATGACTTTCGCCAGGACACGACACTCTATTAGTTAGTTTTCTTTCGAAGCAAAAGAGAAATAATTTAGATACTCTTAGATTACACGACACGGACAGAATCAAAAACCAAGAGAAATGAAGTTTCCCAAAGTGGTCACCCGGCTTTATTTTCCCGGGATAACTGGCTGGTCACCACGCAAATAAACTGATAACAGGTACGCTAACTGAAGAGGACGTTGCTAGGACCTTAATGAGGAGTACCATATGAATTCGAAGCCTAGTCCAACTAGTCTTCTAGCCGAAGACTAGGAAGGGTAAGGACGAATATTTTAATTGTGGCAAGCGAAGATAGGAGGTGGATGGGCAGAAAAATACGGAGATGGAGGGAATATTGATAGAAATAGTGGTATGTCGAAGGGCGTGATGGAAGGAAGGCCAATTACTGTCATCTTCTTGCGATCTTAAAAGACTAAAGCCGGCAGAGAGAGTCCAGGGCCTCCCATCAATAGGCAGGATACCTTGTGTGAATAAGATGATATACTGTCTGGAAATAATGCACACGAGAAAGAACCTGTAATCCTATTCATTAATCGATTGAGGTAGTTTACTGATGGACTCCGTAACTATTAGCGCTGTTACTTTTCTAAGCCGCACCACACATGAATACTATATATCTACAGAAAAATTAACTGTACAACCACCAAAAAGAACCAAGCTGTCATTTACGAAGGTCGGCTTGATACGGAGAGCAGACCTTACCTAGTACTAAACCCCAATGCGTGCGAAATTCACAAATCGGCGGGGTAAACCTACAACATACATTGATCGCTTGGATCATGTATATGAGATTCGGGAAATAGATGCCAGAACTAGCAGACTCAAGGATTCCTCCTTCCCACGGGCATTACGGGATAGTAATTAAGTTACCGTGTCATAATAAAATATATATTATCATAATTGATGTAATAAATAACCGCAGGGTTATACATGTACGTAGATAGCGAAAATCCCACTAGCCACCCACAGTGTCCATCGTCTCGGGAATGATTAGTTTCATTCAACTGCATTCACCTTCGCTAATCCCGTGTGTTTCGCTGCCAAATCCCTTCCCGCATGGACCTGTCATTTGATGACTATAGAGCTCGTTTCAGTATAGCTTCCCTTGCTTTGTTTGTTTTCAAGTTTCCCCTTCCATCCCTCGTTTCTCTCTCTGCGGGGGCCACGCCTCCGCTGCCTGCCTGCCTGCCTGCTGCGGTCACATTCCCTACCCGTGCCTTTCGGGGCGGAGACCATGACTTGCATGTCCATGCCATAGTTGAGTTTCCCCTTCTCACTTTCCAATTCCAGTTGACACATTATTGGATATATTTTGACTACATTTGTGCAGGCATATGTTGGCCAATAGTTATATATTTGCATGCGTGCAGGTTGACGCATGAATGTACACGCAACACGTAGATGTAGATGAACTGTTGGTGTAGATTTGGATGAATTTGTTGGTGACGTAACACCCTCTGCCACGCGCCCCTGCGGCGGCTTGTGGGGTTTTACGTACACAGCTTGGATGAAGTTGAGGATGCCAAGAGAAAGAGATGCCAGGAATCGAACGCGGACCCACCGATCTACCCCGTAGCAACCAGTACGTTAACTTTTTTTCTGACTTCACGTAGTTTCGGCGTCCATCGGGACAACGGTAATGAGGTGGTAGATGGGACAGCGATGAGCAACTCATTCGCGTAAATCCGCAGAAGTCCACAATAAACGCGAAGGGGAACAACCACAAGGGTCACCTACCTTATTGAAGACACTGCGCGACCAGAAACCGTTAAGTCCACATCGGTGGTTATCAATTAAGACCATATTTCCCAAAATTAAACTTCCAGGTAATCAAGGTCGTCCCTTACGCAGATGAGACGATTATCTTGGACGGAGTTCGCGTGGATTTCAATCCTATGATGGATATCCGAAGGGTCACCAAATTGACCAATGTCCGGGACGAACCCTGACCGCTGGGTGTAATAAATTACGAACCCTAAAACTAGCAAGAAGAGGAAAGTGGAGCTCACCCACCCCTTCACTCGGGCGCCGCCCTTCCTCGTTCGAATGGGAGAATGCGACGACCGCCACAATGCCCCGTTCAAAACCATTAATCCCGCTCGAGAGGAGAAAATGGAACTGCCAGATTGCCTACGAAGGGCTTCCTCCCCACCCCCGGGCCGGGAGACTCTCAATTTCGAACTCCCTGCTGCGGAGCCGTGACTCCCCGACACTCCCTCCCTCGTTAGTCGCGGGACAAGGGGATGCTTTGACTCCGCGGCACAAACCACGCACGCAATTGGGCAACACGCACGCACCAGGAGAGAGCATTTCTGGAGCATAGCGCGGGGAGGACATGAGGTCCAAGCGAGGGAGGGGCATGCCCGAGACGGAAGGAAGAAAAGCAGAGAGGACGCGGCATGGAAGAATGCTTTATTGTAGTTAATTTAGTCTAAGGCGAGGCTTGTGAAAGAACCAGCGGCCCTGGCCCGGGCCCCACCTCCTTGACCGTAAGATCACTCCTATAAAAGAGCCAAGCGGGAGAGGACTCCATTCGAGGAATTTCGGACCGAGACTTATGTTTCCACTGTACAGTGCTCATGTCGTAAAGCGGCATCATTGCTGGGGTCATTAATGACTCTTATGGGAATGGGGGCTTCTTCCCCCCGACGTGGCCAACTCAGCCTCTTTATTGATTCCCACATAGAGACTGGTCTTTTTATATTCATCTAGAGCAGGCGTCTTGTCTGCTCCCGATTCTCGTAACGTGTCATGTTCATTGTTTCTAAGATATCGTAATATATTTTTGACTCTATCTTTACTTCTTCGAGAATCGGTGCTATTCTTTGCTATTTGATGCAGTTTCGTTTGTGTCCATTTTTTATATTTTATAATGACTAGGTGCACTTTCTCTCTCCGCATTCCATCATATAGTATTTCTAAGTCCGTTTGAGATTAGAGGCGTCCTGATGTCGGAACACCGGGCGTATCCTTTACATCTCGTGTTCTTTATCTCGGGTAGGGGTGGTATTGCTTCTTAATATAGGGGAGACGCCAGACATAATGCCTGTTTGTTGGAAATTAAAATGACGTGTTTATTTATAATAACAGGGTGTGGCAGCATAATTTCCTTTTTCCCGAGCAAATTGTATTTAAAGGGACGGGCACATTCCTAGAATTCGAGTAAATATTCTGCATACAAGTAGACCTCTATTAATAGGTCAATGCCAAATCTACGGCTGGCGGCTCGTGCCACAGAAACAATCGAAAGCCCCAACTTCGAAGAAAGAAGGTCATATTGCGCAAGTCCCGCATATATGGCGATAACTGATTGGCGACTAGAAATACCGGGAAGAGACTGGGGAGAAACGCAGAACGAATCTATCGGATGCCTGGATCTAATAAAATTACGAACCGTGCGGTAGATATAATCGTCTCGGGCGATTATATCTGCGATCCTCCTCGCACTGAAACAATCCCCTGTATATCCCCTTCAAGATGGAACTCCAAAGGAAACAATGTCGCACGCATCATGATTTTTGGCGATAAAATTAGCTCGAATTTCTCCACGTCCAAATCAATCGATAGTTTTCATGTTAGTAAATAGTATATAAAAAGTTGTAAATAGTAAATAAAAACAAAAGGAACACGAGGAAAACAAAATGACAATATATGGTTGCGCATACAGAGTTCGTCCGGAAAATAAGTTTATGATGCTCATTGTCTTTTTTGACAAAAGGGGAGTCGTCCAATACGAATTTGTGCCTGAACGACAAACTGTAAATGCTACATTTCACGTCCAAGTGCTCGACAGGCTTCGAAAACGAGTCGCCCGCGTCCGGCCAGCGATCAACCGTATGACTGACAACCTGAGCGACAATGCGCCGTCTCACACCGCGCTTGTCGTGTCGGACTTCATGGCCAAGCACGGCGTGGCAACGCTGCCGCACCCGCCCTACAGCCCGGACTTGGCACCACCGGACTTCTTTCTGTTCCCGAAGATAAAGAGGAGTTTGAAAGGAACGCGATACGGGACTTTGGACGCTGTCAAAGAGGCCGTGACGACGTGTCTTCGAGAGGTTCCCGATGATGCCTTCGCGGGAGCGTTCCAGGAATGGGAACGCCGCTGGAACAAGTGTATCGACTCACAAGGGTCCTATTTTGAGGAATATTAGCTTAATATATGTAAAAGTGTAATACATTTTTTTTCATTAAAATTACATTTTTCCGGACGAACCCTGTATATATATATATATATATATATATATATATATATATATATATATATATATATATATATATAGCGGGTCGCGGTGGTCTAGTGGGTAGAGCGTTGGACTACTGACCGGAGGGTCCCGGGTTCAATTCCCGGGCAAGGCACTTTGGGCACCTGCAGCTTCACCCAAGCTAGTTGATTTTTCGGGTACCAGGTCTTCCTGGGATACCATAACCGGCACAGGGAAAGGAACTGGCCCCCCTACCCTGATGTGTGAATATTCACACGCCGTCGGGCTTGGTACATGGGTGAGCTCTACCATCACCTACTAAACCGACCTTCGGGTTGATTACTGTGTTTATGGTTTATATATATATATATATATATATATATATATATATATATATATATATATATATATATAACTTAGACAGTAACACACAGCACGAGAACACATAAAAAGAACACTCACAATAATATCTTGATAATTTCGACGGACTTGAGCTCCGTCTTCTTCGGAAGATAAGATATGACTAGTCATATCTTATCTTCCGAAGAAGACGGAGCTCAAGTCTGTCGAAATTATCAAGATATTATTGTGAGTGTTCTTTTTATGTGTTCTCGTGCTGTGTGTTACTGTCTAAGTTTTTTATTCAACACTTCCGTGTTACTTCGAAGAAATCATATATATATATATATATATATATATATATATATATATATATATATATATATATATATATATATATATATATATATATATGATATTCGAGAACCAGTGAGTCCCTCTTTTATGTGTTTCAGTTTCTGTTTTTGTGTCGACTAGTTAGTCCATTTACACTAATGTGCACGTTCGTGGGATTTTCAAGAGAGTAACATTATATATATATATATAGTATGTATAGAAAAAACCATAAACACAGTAATCAACCCGAAGGTCGGTTTAGTAGGTCGGTTTTTAGTAGGTGATCGTAGAGCTCACCCGTGTACCAAGCCCGACGGCGTGTGAATATTCACACATCAGGGTAGGGGGGCCAGTTCCTTTCCCTGTGCCGGTTATGGTTTCCCAGGAAGACCTGGTTCCCGAAAAATCAACTAACTTGGTTGGAGCTGCAGGTGCTCAAAGTGCCTTGCCCGGGAATCGAACCCGGGACCCTCCGGTCAGTAGTCCAACGCTCTACCCACTAGACCACCGCGACCCGCTTTGTGTATATTTTTATATATTTACACACACACACACATCCAAACACGAAATCCCGCCATACGGCGAACAAATATTATTTCACTCATAGAAATAGATATATAAGGAAAGGGGATAGGAAAACACATAAAAGACCAACACAGGAAAGGTGGGGAAGGCGGATTTGAGCAGATCACAAATATAAAAATATTTCCTTATCTGGGATTTGAACATTATTAAAATTATTTAAATTAAATGATGGATACAAGTTTTACACCTGCTCACAGTTTTTCAACTGCTTGTACATGTAAATCTACATAATACCCAGCAAGCTGCCCCTGGGGCGTGCGCCTGGGGGTGTTAGGTCATCACCCGAATATAAAATAAAACCATATGCAAAACCAAATCATGTTACCTCTACACAAATATTAGTTTGATCACGAACTAGAAAAGTTTTTACTACACCAAATAAAGTACTTACTTGGAACAATGTTCAATTACAGGATACCTGTATTCAAATCACGTAGACCTATTAAAAAGATTGGTATATTAAATAAAAAGAATAACATGCAGGAAGAAACATGCAAGATATCGACAAATATGCATGTATAATCTACGAATTCTAATTATCTTTTACGCGATTACTGTCGTATCTATTTTGATCTCTAATGGTTCGATGAGAAAACGACATTTTAAATCTATCCGCCCTGTAATTAATCTTCCTGATTTTACGTTGGTGATCTGATCTACCATAGTAAGTCATGGTTTGTAATATATCATTAACACCTTCATGTTAGTAACCTGCCTCAATTTTTAAAATTAGCAATTTTCCACAAAATAAATTATTTTGTGGAAAATTGCCAATTTTAATTAATCATGATATTCCACCATATCACGCCTGAAACGTCTCTTTTTAACCTGCCTCAAATTTACGCAGTACATTTAACCTGTATTGAAGCCTCCGGTCAACTAGTGGCTCCCATCCTAATTCTTCCCAGAGTGTCATGACACTGCTACCTTGTCCATAATTACTTTGACAAACCTAGCTGCTCTACGTTGCACTCAATCTAGGTCCTTGAATGTACTAGGGTATCCCATTGCAGGAAAAATTGATCGTGGGCAACTGATCTTCGTCGAATTTTGAACTATTTCATTGAAATAGCCACGTCATTCATCGAAGGAATCGTAATGTGTTGGCAAGAGAGGGAGGGATTCCTTTTGATGATGATGTACAAGCGTCGAGTTCGGATGAAGTACAACATTAAATATGCTCTTTAATTTATCACAAAATAAGTGTAAAATACTACTCTACACATGCGATTAAGGAGAATAGATTTAAAAATAAGAGAAATGTATAAAATATAATAAATCAGACATCATGCTACTTATGATTGAAAACATTGGTTTTTCATCAGTTAGTCTTTTTCGGTTAGACTGATCCCTTATCGTTCGCCATAAACAGTGGCAGTGTGTTCTGCAGCCGTCATCCCAGCCCGCCGGTGGCCCGGCTGTTAAATATGCAATATCACGAGGAGGGGAGGGGAGGAGCGATTCCGCTAACCTGTAGCAGGTACATGTCTGGAGGCTGGAAGCTTTTTACTCGGCCGCGTTGACGGCGATCATGAAGTCTCCGTCGGCAGACGTTTCGGTCTCATCCGCGGGGACACCAAGCTCGCACTTCGACGGTGTGAAGGGAGGTATCACGCCAATAATCGTCACTCACTATCTCCCTTTCCGCGGGCCAAGAGCAGCAGATGGGCATTCCCAATGGTTGAGCCCTCGGTCAGACCCCGGGCGACGCGAGCGGAAGGGAAACTCACGCCAGGGGAAAAAACGTCGCGACGCGACTACGTTTCGTTCACTCCGCCCTCGATGTATCGCCGAGAGCAACTAAAGGAGGTTTGGGTAAACAACCGCAAGCAGCTGTGCTGTGGGATTGGTCGAGAGCCGAATAAAAAATTGAATCGCGACGACCGAAAACAGACGAACCAGCTGATCTGTTTCGCGCGAGAGTTTGAATTCACTCGAAGGAGCGAAAATTATATTTCCCGGTCCCCTCCCGCTTACACCGCGAGGGAAACACGACTGAGACAAATGTTTATTCCAGTGGAAGACAAGTACCCGCCAGAAGACTCGTCTCCTCGAGGAAGATACCAATGTTTTAATGTTTATGCTTATGCACACGCCCGATTCAACATGGAATGAACACCCACTTCCGCTCGAAATGAATTTTGGAAACGGAAGGAGAGTGTTTACCCTTCCCACAGTTCCTAATGTCTCCGGGCTATATTCCCGCGGTTGTCACGAATCACTTCAAAACCGGGACGACTCCACTAACACGACCACGCGAGACGCGTTTCAACCGAGACGCTTGGATTATTATGTAAATGAGTTGCCCCGACACTTAAAAAAGTGAGTCGTTTTCATGGGTTCGTGCAGCGTACGGCCTCGGAATATTTCTCGCGTGGAACAAAGCGTGGCTAGTGTCGTGTTGTCTCCCACCTCGTCGTAGGCGGAGAGACGAAAGTGGGGAAGTTCCTTAGGAGCATCGGAGACTTCCAGGGTGAAATTGCGCGAGGAGTCGAGTCTGAACTGCCGGGTGTGGCCGCGGAAGAAAGGAAGACGGTCCTCGGGAGCAACGGGATGCACCAATGAGTCAGCTGCGGCCCTCCGTGGTCGCTCGCTTCCCATTCGTCGTCCACGGGAGGGAATGTTTGACACGCGCGCCGGGAGCTACAATTGACGACGGTCTCCACCGCAGCGACTGTTGAAGGCACGTATACCCTCAGGCCCCGAGGGAGTCCGATCCGCGGCGCATTCCAGGAAAACACTCGCAAAGTTGCCACACAGCCACGGAAAATTAAAAAACAAAAAAAGCACCACGGCACTCGGGCGAAACGTCGATGGTTACCCTCACGGGAATAATGCGAAAACAATAAGGAATGAAGACGTTGCCGCACCTTCCCACGTAATGACGCGTCTCTCGCGAAGGGGAAGGACCCCTTCGGGACGACCACAAAGATCAATGTCAAGGATACGGTGAGGGGGGAAAGTACACGCGAGGGAAAGAGAAGTATGTTCCCTCGAGAAAGGACAAAGCACGCGACCGAAACGTTTTACACAGAAAAGCCAGGGTTCACGTCAACACTCTTGGCCCGGTCGCGTAGCACAGACAGACACGTGAGGAAGGGGCAGGGCGACGTCGGGCCGGAGCAGGTGTAGCTGCAGAGTTGCGGGGAGAGCGGCGTGAATGCACTCGAGGGTGCGGTAACATCCAGTCGCGACGGGTGTCCAACCAGGGACTGCTGCCCCTCCACACAACGACCATCCAAACAGTCACCACGGAGGGGCGAAGTCACGTGACGCAGGGGTCGACGTGGTTTCCTTACGGCGATCGGTCGGTGCGCTCCCTCCGACGTCGAGGGGAGAACTGGCGGCGACGGCCCTCTCCTTCCCGCATTAGAGGGGAGGGAGTGCAGCGAGACGGGAGGGGGTCCGAAAGGAGGGAACACTCCCCCTCCGACGGAATCCCTCTCGCTAATCTCTTTCCCTTTCTCTCCCCTCCCCAAGGGAGATCCCTCCCCACTCACGCCCCGCCCCCTCCCTGCCAGGCCCTTCGTTTGGCTCGACCCACTTCCCCAGTGAAGACCGACCGCCGAGGGCAGAGCGTTTTCTTTCGGGCGAGAGCGAGTCGAGGGTGGACGGACGTAACCCGGGAGGAGGGGTTGATGCCCACATTCATCCCCCTAGGGCACCACGAGGAGAAGCAACGAAGAGTCCTTACTCACGACACCAAAACATTATGGTGTTCACAGGGTTCTAGGTATGAAATTCCCTGATAATATTCACGTAGCACCCACATCTTAGCACCCAATCCTCCTCCTCAGGGGTTTGCGGGAGAGAATAGCAGGTCAGATCGGGAAGGGGCAATGCGAGCACCTCAATAAATGTACGACTTCTCTTTCCAGGTCTCTCGTTGCAATGCGGAGACACAGCTATCCCCTAGGTGACGGCCGACGTGAATCACCGGTGATTTGCCAACGCATGCTCATCTACTTACGTAATGCCCCTCTAGCCGCCGCAAGGGCGTGTGGCGGGGGGTGTTAGAGCACCCACCACCCATAATTAAGAAAAAAACCGCCACATTCTCTACCTGCGTCCTCTACGGAAGAGACCGTATGTTGTACGTCCATGTGGTTGTGGAATTTCGCTTCTTACTTGCCAAATTCTAGCTTGCACGTTAATGGATAAAGTTTGTACTGTATCCTAAAACGCAACTGTTTGTCAGTTGATAGTCTTATGTATTTTCTTTCGTGTAGAATGAAAGGATTTTTGCATTGAAAGGATTTTAGGTTTGTATGGATGTGTTGATTTTGCATGTAGTTTTGTTCCTTTTTATCGGTGGTGACCTAGCACCACCATCGCACGCCCTTGCTGGAATTTGTGTAGATGTAAATGAGACTGAGACATTCAGCAAGGTTGAAGGCAAACGAGTTTAACGATGACACTAAATGAATTATTACGGCCCCACACTATTTGGTTAGGTCAGGCCATAAAGATAGGATAAAGGAGACATTGGAGGCAAGCGCACCTCCAGGAGTGCTTAAGGGAAATTCATAAGGCCCCCACTCTTCTTTCTACGCATTACCGACCTAGGCTTCCACTTTACCAGCAACGTTATATATACATAATGTATATATATTATTATTTTTACATAATACCCCGCAAGCTGCAATAGGGCAATGCGTTTTAGGGTTGAACTACCATTAGTCTAGATTTTTAATTTTCGCCTAGCGAATCCATCACTACGCAGGAGAATTATAACCCATATGGGATAATATCTGCGGATTGAGAAAATGGTACATGCGTAAAAAATAATAGTGTGTGTTAATATGTATAGCTAAAAAAACGTCATATTCCATGGGCAGATGCCCTACACAAACATTACAATGGCCTTCATTCCATTGTTTCAAATCAAATTCAAAACATATGCTTACCATACGTTTATATGATACGCAGTGAGCAGAAAATTATGTTTTTATCAACATTCCTCGCCCATATCATAACAGTCGATCTTTTTCTTTCGTGAAGAATGTTTGATTACGGCGTTAAAATCAAATTAGACGCATTGAAAAGTTAACCTGACTCTCGGCACCCCGATTTGAGGTTTGAAATATGACTATCGTTTGTCTTGACATAACTAACAATGTTGTACCCACAACAGAAGCGTTTCTTTACTCGTAAATTGATACATATTACCAGAAAATGCTTTATAATTATTTATACAACTTATTTATATGCTCTATAATCTCATCCATTGGTAATATCAAATGTTAATCATCAATTTGATGCCATTGATAACATAAAATCTCGATTCCGCAGCTGACAATTGTTAAACGCAAAATTTTAATGTTTTATTTCATTACATTGATCAAAGATGCATTTGTTGCCGAATGCAACTTATGATTTACGTCAATAGAATGAATTCCATGCTCTACAGTTTCAAAAAACGGACATTTTAGTGTGAAAATCTGACCCAACCCTTAAATTAAATGATCTAAAAGTCTCTTCAATAATACTAGCTGATTCCGTGGCACGATTTTCGAAACGCGTAATTTGTGAAATACTGTTTAAATATACAAGGAACGTAGCTACGGTCGTGAACCAATGTAAACAAAAAATGCCGACACCGTAAACTTGATAGTTATAAACCTATCAAGTTTACGGTCTCGGCATTTTTTGTTTACATTGTGCACTACTGACAAAGAATAATGTTGATTTTACGTATTTAATAGCCTTAAACAACTTATATAAACTCGATGGTTTCAGGCTTCACTTTGTGGAAATCCATTCTAATAAATCAAAAGAGAGATGGTACTTTTTTCCACACTTTATTGCTTAAAGTCGACCGGTTTCGTCGCATAGGCGACATCATCAGGTCTAGCCTCCCACCACCTGACCTAGTCCTAGACCACCTGATGATGTCGCCTATGCGACGAAACCGGTCGACTTTAAGCAATAAAGTGTGGAAAAAAGTACCATCTCTCTTTTGATTTATTAAACAACTTAGTTGACTGACCTGTTTACGGCTATTGGAGTCTTTTCGTTTATGCAATACTGCTAGCCGTAAGAGCTCAATAATCAATCAATATAACTCATACGAGATTGACGTATATTAATAAAAAATAATGTTACCTATTTTTGACTTTGATTATTTACTTGACTAGTCTATAAATTCTATAAAAAATGTACTAAATCGTAAATAATCGTCGACGGAATTTAATTGCTTTAGTCGATCATCGCCGTCGGTATTTTTCATAATAAGTTCCATAAGAGACACTTTTCTTATCACGTAAAACAAAGCAACCAACGTCCGAAGTTATTGTTTATGGAGTCGAAAAGAAATTGGAGCAGACGAGAATTTCTCAGGAAGCCTGTTTACCTCAAATGGTAGCTTCATACAGGATATACGTAAGAAGCAGGACTTTCCAAAGAAAAGCGGCATTTGGAAATGTTACAGGATTGCTTTTAGCGGCAGAGATACCTTTGATACTTAAGATGAGGTATCCAAAATGTTTCGTTTGGAATTTGTTTTTTTATATAGTAGATACATGGAAGATTAAGAAGAGAGGTAAGATCACATCCGTTTTGACTTCTGGTTTTGAAGAAAATTAGAGAAAATAAAATGAATCAGTAGGCGAAATATGAAGAATTGTCAAACATAAGTGAAGAAGAAAGATGGTTGGAAAGTGTATCACCAAGGAATAAGTTATAACTTGGTCACATTTGGAGAAGAAACTGTTCACAGGAACGAGTAATGGAAGAGGAGGTGGATGGAAAAAGAGCATGCAATGGAGCCGGACATAGCAGACGGGAGGCGAGGATGAAAAGGGATGAACAGGAGAGGGGATCTGCGAAAGTCAGTTGAAACCCGCCTTTGGACAGTTTTACAAATACAAAAGAACTCACTTTAATTCCGTACGAGATCATGAAAATGTAAAAATAAATACGTTTTTGTTAGAATATTCTGCTGCATGTCTTTGGTATTACCGCAAAAAAATGATCGAACTTATAATGTGCGCGGGAATCGACAACAGCAATGAGGCGGAAAAAAACAGAATGCGTTCCAAAAGTAATGCAATTAATTTTCCCGCACCGTTTCTATTAATTGAAGTGGGATGCAACCACTTGGAGTAGGTTGGGGGGACGCTGAGCTTTGCCGCTAAATTGGTCTCAGTGCTCTCCAAGCCGTGGAAGCGGCAGGACGTTAGTTATTATAAACTTCTGCGCGCCGACCGTGCCACGAAAAAAATGAAATCGACGATCGAGCAACGTTACGCTATTACTTATTTCCCTAAATTTCGCCTTCCATCCCTTGTGCCTCTCCGTGGGGGAAGCCTCCTTCTACCTGCAGCGTTGGGTCAAATTATTTGCCTGCCCCCTTGGCGAGGAGAGCGTATTATGTTGCATGTTCTTGTGGTGGTGGAATTCCGCCTTGCTAATTACCAAATTCTAGCTTGCACGATATTGGATAAGTTTCTTGCTGCATCCTAAGGTGCAATTATTTGTTAGATGATAGCATATGTAATTGCATGCGTGTAGAATGAAATGAGGTATATATGCATTTGCATGCGTGTAAATGGTAGGATTTTGCATGAATACATGTGCCACTGTGGTTGCGGGTTTGCATGAATGTGTCAGTTTTGAATGTGGTTGTTTGTTCCCTCTATTCGGTGGCGACCTGACACCCCCCGCCACACGCCCTTACGGCGGCTTGCGGGGTATTATGTAAATTCATTACTAATTTTTGTGCTCGAATGAAAAAATCTCTTGAGGCGACGAACAAAATTATTCAAGAGGCCTACCTGTAAACCTCTCGGATCTCCTTCCAACTCCACGGGAACGTAACTGCTTGATTCGCAACAGGCATGAGCCACGGCTGCTGCTCAGCTGATCCCGGCAGAGGCGATTCAACCAACCAAAACAAAATAGAGCGAGTCTGTGATTTATTATTTCAGTGAGATTTGAATTACGATAATGACTGATTGTTCTGTTTATTATTTCACTGATGGATGCGAACGAAATCACCGAAAAGTAAACATTCCTTTTCGCACGAAAATAAGTAAAGAGGCAATTTCTTTGAAGTTTATGAGCGTACATTGATCATTAATGGTTATCGTGCCTTCACGTCGCTCTATTAGTGAATCGAAAACTTAAAAACAAGTGCCAAACATAAGCGCAATGCACAGCGGAAGGCATGGTTTGTCACCAGATATGCGATACTCTTCGTTAGTGTCTCACTAGTTGCAGCATTACCACGTTTCAATGCATATAGCATAAAAGGCGAATGATTTTTACTCTCTGAAATGGTTGCATTATAATGCACACATAGCGGGTGACTCCGTTAAAGTTACTGTTACAGTTTCTTGAAATTTGTCTAAGGTATGAACAGCCTAAGTGTTTGAAATTGGCTTTATTAACATCGTGGACTGTGGCGCGTCGCGCACGACTACGAATGTCTGTGACATTGTATGTACGGTATTTCGTCATAACATCTTGTTCCTTTAAAGCCCCAAAAATTTCAAAGTGTAAGAGGACGTCTCGGTAGCTTAATTGGTTAAAGCACTCGGCCGGATATCGAGGGATCCGGGTTCGAATCCCGGTCAAGGCGAATGATTTTTACTCTCTGAAAAGATTGCATTATAATGCATATAGCATGCTGAAATTGTTTGCAAGATATCCTAATCCAGTTTCTGCTAACCAACACAGAGAGAAACTAAGTCAGAATATAACGATAGTCTTACTTTTAGGCAGTTCAAATGCATGTCGTTTGTTTTACCGTCACTACATATGAGATTACTTTTAATAGTCCTCAAACCTGTTACGGTAGATTTTGTATTCATACTGAGTGGTAACTTGACACTATAAGCACTACAGGATATACATTCTTCAAATTCCACATCATATCTGTCTCCGTATGATTTCGTCCGATATGTCTACTACATCTACATCTACATAAGTACCCTGCGAGCCACCAAAAAGGTGTGTGGCAGGGGGTGTAGCACCATGAGGGAAGGGTAAGGGTTGAGGGGGTTGGGAGTTAGGTGAGGAAAGGTGGGGGGAACCTGTAGGAAAAAAAAATATATACATATATATATATACACACATACATATATATACATACATACACACATGTATACACATCCTCGCGAAGTCCCTAACCTGTACGTTAATACTTATTGTAATGAACGAAGTCCTGGGGAATTTCGACTACGAGCATTCTGTTCCCTTATCGTTCTTGGAAAAAATGACATTTTAAACCTGTCAGTCTTGCAGTCTATCTCTCTAGTCTTATATTCGTGATCCCTTCGACCGTAATACGTTGGGGTTCGTATTATATCCTTGATGTCATCGGAAAAGGGCCCATCTTTAAATGTTTTTAATAAGTTTAATCTATATTGGAAACGCCGCTGTGTAAGAGAATCCCAACCTAAATTGTCTAGCAAAGTGGATACGCTGCTGAGTTGGTCATAACAATGTTTGACAAATCTAGCCCCCCTCCGCTGAACTCGATCTAATTCCGAAACCAAATTTATGTTATGAGGATCCCATATACTGGCAGCATACTCTAAGTGGGGCCTGACCAAGGCAAGGAAACATCGTTCTTTCACCTTTTCGTCGCATTTACCTAGCACTCTTTTCACAAATCCCAATTTTTTATTAGCACGACCGCATATTTCTCGTATGTGTTTTCCCCAGGACAGATCGTGAGTAATTGTTACACCCAAGTATTTAAAGGAATCTACCCTCTCGATATTGGTTTGTTTCACTTTGTAACTATAAGGGAGGGAATTACTCTTTTCCCGAAAATGTATTACTACGCATTTTTTAAAATTCAATTCCAATTGCCATGTATCGCACCAATTTTGAATTGCATCTAGGTCGTTGGCTAACACGACTCTGTCTTCGTGACTTCGGATGTCCCCATAAATTACTGCATCATCGGCGAAAAGACGGAGCTTGCTATTAACTACGGTACTGAGGTCATTTATGTAAATAAGGAAAAGGAGGGGGCCTATGACACTTCCTTGTGGTACCCCCGACGTGACCTTGACAGTATCGGATGATACACCGTCCAGGACGACTGTTTGGACACGATCACTTAAAAATTGTTTAATCCAGTTAATAATACTTTCGTGTATTCCATAGGTTTCCAATTTCGCCAGTAATTTGCAATGAGGGACTTTATCGAAAGCTTTCTTAAAATCTAGGAATATCGCATCAACTGGAATATTACTTTCACCGGAGTTTAATACATCATGTACAAAAAGTGCGAGTTGAGTTTCGCAGGATCTACCCTTACGGAAGCCGTGTTGGTTATTAATTAATAAATCTTGGCTATCGAGGTGCCTCATCATGGAACTAACAATGATGTGTTCAAGAATCTTACAGGAAATGGAAGTCAGCGATATTGGCCTATAATTACTGGGGTCCTCCCTGTCTCCGTTTTTAAATATGGGTGTTACCGAAGCTACCTTCCAGCCGTTTGGCACGCTTTCTTCTGCTAATGATTTCTTAAATATTATATCTAGATATGGGGCAATTTCAGCCGACAGTTCTTTATACACACGTGCCGGTATCTCATCAGGTCCCGGAGATTTGTTGGGGTCTATGTTTTTAAGGAGTAATTCTATTCCGCGGGTGGAAATATTGATTGCTTCCATTGAATGCTGAAATATTTTCGGAAGGTTCTCGGGTGTATTTTGTGAGGATATGTTGAAAACACTCTGGAAAAATGAGTTTAATATGTTGGCTTTATCTAAACTACTCGTTACTTTATCCCCCTTTTCGTTATTCAATGAGTTTACGGTGGACTTGTTTCCCTGCACTTCCCTGACGTAGGACCAAAACATCTTTGGGTTATCGTTCAAATGTTCGCCTAATTTTTTCCTTTTGAATTCCGCTAGCGCCTTCTGGAAGGCCTTCTTGGCAGTGGACCTAGATGCTTTTTATATGTATAGATGTATAGTTTCGTTGATTTTATCAGGGGAGGAATCTTTAACTGCGTTTTTCATTCTGGCATGGCACACCCTTTGCCGCCTAAGAGATTTCCGTACTTCAGAGTTGTACCATCGGGGTTCCTTATTCTCTTTTATATATTTACTAGGTATGAACCTCTGTATTGCTGAACGTGTTATCCTAAGAAAATTATTCCAAGTATCCTCGACACTACTAGTTTTGCTTAATTCGTCAAATATAAAAAAAGAACTTTTTAATTCACATTTTAAGCCATCATAGTCCGCTTTATTGAACAAATACACCTTTCTCTTAGGTTTGTTGACTTTATCTACACTTAGAGAAAATTTAGCGTTTACAGCCCTGTGATCACTGATTCCGTCAACAACTTCTATATTTAAGGCCTTTTCGGGTATATTTGTGGCTAACAGGTCAAGAATGTTCTTTCCCCTTGTTGGTGAAGTGACTAATTGATGTAGGGAATTCGAGGTGAACGCGAATAAGAGGGACTCGCATAGATCCTTGTCTTTACCTCCATTTATAAAATTGTACGAATCCCAATCTATTGTGGGAATATTAAAATCACCTCCGATAATTAGGCTATGCTCACTGTTGTGGGATGTAAAGCTTTGTATCTGTTTTTCTAGGTCTGGTATTGAGTTAATGCTAACGTGGGGTGGTCTATAATACGCACAGATATATATTCTTTTCGATCTGGGTGTTTTCACTGAGCACCATACACTTTCTATACAGCTATCAGGAAATAACTCGGCTCTACTGACGTTAGAGTTCTTAACCGCAATAAACACTCCTCCTCCGGCTCTATTTTTTCTGTCGTTTCTATAAACTATGAAGGACTTGGGAAATATTTCGCAATCTGCGATGTCATCTGTTAACCAACTTTCAGTTCCTATAATGATATCCGACTCTGTGCTATGAATGAGATGGTGAAATTCCGGTATTTTATTTTTTAAACTTCGGCAGTTAACTACTACTACGGAAATTATATCCTCGTCTAAAACCTTCTCTGCGGTCTGCTTTCTGGGGATGTTATTTAATCTCTTTGATGTCTTAGTATGCGATCGGCCTATATTCTGATTAGTAATTTTATCTTTTAATTTTATGTCGAATCTTCCCCTTCCTTACTTCCCCGGCGTTCTCCCTTTCATCACATTCTTTAACATCCCACTGCCGATCAATACGCCCTTCATTCATTTTTCTTGACTCTTTAGGATTTTAAAGTTTTAGGATTTCCCCCCTCTCCTCGCCCACCATGGCTCATTTGTTTTGCTTTCGGTCCATTCAACCTCCTTCACACCCACATCTCTCAAAAGCCTCCAATCTACGCCTAATTTGGCTCAATTTGCAAATAAAGTATTTATACAAAATGCACTAAATGCTTGACTTTCAGACTTTCCCCGAACTGCCAGCCGAAGAAAAAAGGAGGTGAATTGCGCGCGGTGCTTTCTAATGGCTGCACCACAAATGCATCCGGGGGGTGAGGGGTGGCGCCACGCAACATGACCACCGCACAAGAGAAAACCCCGTCACCACGGGGACACCCCTTCACTGCACTGCGCTGCGGACGGGACGGGACCCCACCGGATTCCGTCCCGTCCACAGGCCCACACCTCTGCACCCGGATGGACCAGTTGGAATGTCTATATGACAACCCACACACCCGGTACATCTCCATGTACGCGGCACCTTTGCCTGCCACGTCTAGGGCGTATGTCTACTGTACACCAGATATGCACCAAATAGGTATCGTTTTCAATACTCGAATATTGGTGACTAGCCGAGATTTTACATAATTGAAACAATTGAATAACTTACGTCAGTTTTACATCCACTACGTCAAGAATACTATACACTTAAACAAGACGAGCTTATAATAAGAGTTACAAAACGTAGGAATCTGAAAATTTAGAACAATGATTACAGAATAGGGTGCTCAGTATAAAGTACTCATTAAAGGGAAAATTCGTCGGAATGCATTGCGTTTTACGTGACACAAGGTTTTTTTTCGCTGCCAGTATTTAATTTAAGGTACGTGACCTAACCTCTCGGCGTATTGTGCCGGCTGGCGTGGATGTACCCCCTGCCACACACCAAACTTCTGGATTGGAGAGCACTACTATATAGATGTGTTTTCAGCTGTAACACTTTTGAAAACTGTAGATTCTACAGCTTATTGAAAATTGAATCTATTTTCCATGATCCCTCGTAGCACGAATGGATTAGTATTTTGAAAATCGTTGAAAAACGGATGTTAATGGAGATGTTTAACCCTTGAAGTGAGTAACTTTAGCCCCGCGAATGAATCCCAACCTACGAGTATTTATTTTAATTATGAATCTTCAGTCCATATCTATTGTAAAACCTATTTGAATGCAGCTCCTGTACGGCACGCACGCGTCTAACACAACAATCTAACTTTCCGATTACCTTCACATGACACAAAGTATAAAGCACTCTTTGAAATTAGAGGTCACGCAGAAATTTCTACTTACTACTCGCCTAAAACCCAGATATTGTGAGATGCCTACAGTTGTGATTATATATTGGCCAACCTTCTATCTCACCAGGATCCCTGAAAAAAAGTTATTAAAAATATCCGAAAAATTTTAGAATGGCAATTAATGCTGCGTGGATACATTAGTAAATAACTACTACTAACATTTATCATTTTGTGCCATCGTCTGGCTTGCTACAAACACTATATTTCTAAGAATCTGTTTCCATTTTTTAATTTGAAAATTATTTAAAATTGATATTTTGTCTATATTAATTAACCTAACTCGGGATGTTTTCTATGTGAAAATGTCTTTCATGTATTGAAAATCAAAATTCTTCTTTCATTTAAAATTATATATTAATTCTCAATAACGAGTATGTAACTTTATGTAATTAGTATCGTTTGTAAATGTTTTTTTATAATTGTGGAACCAATACATGTTTTTTGACTTTCATTGAGTAAATGGGTTATTCCCGTTAAATAAGTAAATAAATAAAATAAATAAATAACTATCCAGCACCACCGCACCAATGGCTAGAGAAGTAATCGGCACCGGCACCATCTTCACCTTCGGCTGAACACGAGTTCACTTGTGCGGACCCTAACTTTGTGGAATCAGCTACCGACAAGAAGTAAAAAAATGGTTGAACATTTAGCGCCCCACCAAGATGAATATGAATGATGAATGACTTGTCCGAGTGAAGCTTCTGAATTTACTTAAACTGAAATAAAGGGCGTGGAGATGAATTTTTGGAAAAAGAGCAATTCCCTCGCGAACTCCTAATCCATCGGAAACACCGAAATTTGAATGTGTAGACTCAATTAAATACCTAGGCGTTATCCTCCCTCACCACCTCTCCCGGGTGAAACACATTCTAGGGGCAATATGTGGACAAGCTAATAAAAAATCAGGATTGAATAGAAGAGTACTGGGTAAATGTGATGGAAAGGTCAAAGAGAATGGTTATCTTTCGCTGCCTCTTTCAGAACGTCCTTCTAGTACATAGGATCTTCACGAAGTCGGATTGATTCATCTACATCTATGTATTACCCTGCAAGCCGCCGCAAGGGCGTAGGACGGGGGGTGTTATGTAACCACCTGTAAAATGGAACAATACTACATGCAAAACTATACCCACCTTGGCGTATACATTCATGCAAAAAGCCGTTCAACTTACATTTTGACGGCCGAACTGGATCGCGTGAAGTGTAGAAGGATTAGATTTGTGAAACGTTGTTATGATAAACTTAGTATCGTACTCCAAATATTAGAGCAGCTAGGCTGGGAATCACTCACGGAGCGAAGGTTAAAATACAGATTAAATCTCTTGTTTAAATTGAAAGGATGTCTCTTTAGCAATAATGTTGAAAATGTATTATTGCCCCCATCGTACTACGGTAGGAGAGATCATGTTAATAATATTGGAGAGATTGAGTGTAGAACAGATTGATTTAAAATGTCATTTTTTCCACGAACGATAAGGGATCAGAATAAAGTTTGTTCGACCGCGCTAGGAGGGACGGTATTGTGGTACGGTCAACAGTAGTCTAGTGTGTAATCACCCCCTGCCAAACACCTAGCGGTAAATTGCAGGGTACTATGTAATAATAAAATAAAATGTAACAACTCTACTTTCTCATTAAAAGTCTGGGGCTGCTGCGGTTACACGTTGTTATTAGTCCGTGTCGTGCGACGAAGTAGCGAGCACTGGAACCTGTCTGCAGTGCTGACCATCACTCTCAATTATCCTGGCGATTCAATTTTTAGAAATTGGAATGCGGGGTCATTGCCTCTCCAGTGCCACACGCAAACTCGAATGTCTGGTGCCCTTCTAAAAGCCCGCGTCTCGCTTGCTCTCATCGTGACTCGAGGGACACCCATCCGAATCCCTCCTGCACTCCAGGCGAGTCCAATTAAAGCGAAACAAACCAAATTTTTACTTTTCACCATATTTTCCCACACCCCGTGGAACAAAAATTATTTTCTTTAAGTCTGACCCATATATTTCTCTGATTAATGTGATCCATAATATGTTTGATGCAAGCATACACCTGATCAGTATTTGAGCTGTTCTTAAATGCTTGACTCGGTCCCATCTATTTAATAATTTAAGGTCCATTAAATGAACATCGACTTCCACAAAGTTGAGCCAGAAACCGTCGAATACATAATTTACGTCTCACTTATATTTTCTTTTAATTCAAAATTTCAGTCCAGCACATTTCCAGGAATTTATTTTCAAACATATACTCCATGCACCACTCCTATAATTTGTCGAATAGTTGTGATAGTAGCACGACATCTGTAAGGTGTTTTAATATCTCCGCAAATCACTGCGTAGTCTGTAAATAAACGTGGGAGCATAGATCGGTACCTAATAACATGAAGAGTAGGGGCACTATAAACACCCCTGTGGCACTGCGGTAGTTGAGCACTTTTTTAAACGGTTTGATAAAAAGTTTCTAATCAAATTGGTCACTTTTTCATCCGTCTCATTTCTCAGTTTTTTGGTGCCTTATCAGAGAATTTTTTCGCATCTGAAAATACGGCATCTATCGGGGTGTTCCCTTCCTCCGATAACAGGAGATCATCACGAAGTAGGTCTAATGGTGTTTCGCATGATTTGGTCTTCCTAAACCCTTGTTTTCTTCGGCAAATATGTTCCCACAGTCGAAAAAAGACATTTTATCACTATAAAACGACGAACTCTTAAGATTTTGGAGGATATTGGGGTTAAATGTTGATTGTTTTCTACTGAATATGTTTTTCTTTTCCCTCCCTCTTCCCTTGTCACTTACCCTTTCCACTAGATGCTTAAACCTTGTTGGTGGATGTGGGATATTTATATCCACGTCGAACAAAACTGTTCTTTAATTACTGAGATTTCTCCTCTCGCTGCTTTATTATATATTGTTTATGTGAGCTAGCTTACAGCCGCAAGCCGCTGAATCTTCTGACAACACGTGACAAACTGTTTGGTGAAAGAACGAATAAGATAGGTTTCGGTCGGGTCATATCGACAACTTCTCGTGGACTTCCATGTTTGCTCTCCTTTTTTATCTTTTTCAAATAAATGCCTACTTATTAAAAGTATGTGTAATATTAACTATTAGTTACTTAGCCTTGCAAATTATTCTCCTACTATGCATGTTTTATTCACCCCCTCATTTTAGAAATGTCAGTCTATTCCTGCAGCATCATGAAAAATTAGGTCGCGCGAAGTTCTAGGATTCCCGATGGCACCCTAGAGAAAACCAATGGTATCGATTTTCTGCTTGAGGGTCAAGGGCTGGGCGGAGCGGTTCGCGGAATGCCAAGGACGCACCGCGGAAATAGGATCACGATCGAGCACAAATGCAGCAATTGCGTCGGCGGAGCACCAAGCAATTTGCTCTCGTCCCTCCCTCGCATTCGGCGAACAAATCCAACCAAAAGGCCAACGAATGGCAGCCAGCCATCAGCAGTGGCCGGCGGGTGAATTATAATGTACTCGCAAAACATCATAAATTGGAGATTTACAACTGTGTTAGGTAAAATAGCAGCGAATTACAATTACATTTTTCGATGCAGTGAGAAATACTCTCTCCTCGTATATATATTTTTTGTATACATATATATATATATATATATATATATATATATATATATATATATATATATATATATAACATATATATATACACACACACATTCAAACACGAAATCCCGCCATACGGCTAACAGATATTCATTCACATAGAAATATATATATAAGGAAAGGATATAAATATATATATATATACATGTATACTATATATTCATTCACATGGAAATAGATATGAGGGAAAGGAATAATAGCACTTTTAAATGATAAACACACGAACAGTGGGGAAGATGGAATCGAGCAGATCACAAGCGTAAAGAGTTTCCTTGACCGGGACTCGACCACGGATCCTTTGACTGGCCAGGGTAACACATCAACCACTTGAGCTATCGAGGAACAGTAATTTACACAGAAATATGCTTAGTTCAGTTCAAGTAACCAACTCCCACGATTCTTTAATGAGGAGGAAGGCGAAATCACCTTCATGCGTCTTCCTATCCATTTCCCTGTGGATGTCCATTTCCTTGTGAATGCACACAATGTAAACCTATATTATATATGTATCTTGCATGCATATAAGTACACATCTTAGATATCAATATTTATTACCGACCAATTTTCGATGAATTACGTCGTACTCAGGTCATGTTCTCCTGAAGATAATTAAGTGCATCGAAACCTGGTCGGTGATAATTTCTTCTCCTGCTGAAAAGTCCTATTATTTGGTCACTACCCTCTTTTATTGTTTTGTGTCCCTTCCAGTATCACGGCTGCGACCTAATTTGCTGTCACTTTTGCGAACCTTCTCGTTTATAATTATACACCTACAGTTGAGGACAATTTACACATGCATGGAAACATAGAAAAGGACACACGGTTTATGAACTGTGTTTTGGCGGAGTTGATATTTCGCCTCCGTCAACAAAGGAAAACTGAAGGGTGAAGGAAGGAATAGGGGCACGATAATGGCTGCATTCTCTATTATAGTGGTGGTTTCCACCACCTCCGCGATTTTGAAATCACCGCAGATAAAACGATTACTTAGAAGTAGAATTAGGGAATGCGACCGACGGACGGGCGTACTCACTCAAAGTGCCCTCCACAAAGCACCGCAAGTAGGGTTCGAGATACCACTTAAAAATACTCGACGCCTCTAGGATTCAAATCCGAGTCCTCTGGGTGGGAAGTCAATACGATAATCAACGCACCATCTCGATCCCCGCGGAATTACAATGAATGCCAATTACTCTAATAACTAGTGGCGGTGTGCAGGGTGAGCATAAGATTTCGATGTGTATATCGAGTACCGAGTTAAGATGGGGACCCAAGTGAGAATTAGGGTGGCGATGATGGGATCACGTCCAGGGGGTGTGTTCATGATGGCCACTAAAGCCACCTTGGGTGAAGCCGTCGGATGAATGCGACGCAACACTCCCAGCCCTCCCTCGCCTCACCTCCCTCTGCCTGAAGAAACAGCCCAATCCGGCAAAAAACGAATCGTGACGAGAAGGCGAGCAAGTGTGCCGAAAGAGAGAGACATGGGGGCGAGGAATGGGCGATTAGGGGTGTGCGTGGGCGGAACGGAACACTTCAGGGCAAGGAATGGGAGCGCGTGGTCGGATAGACTTTTTCGCGTCGAGGGGATCGCTCGTTACAATAAAGCTGCGACCATGTTTGTTGCTTTCAAGCTTCTCCTTCCATCCCTCGTCTCTCTCTCTCTGCGGAGGGGATCGCCTCACGTCCTCCGCTGCCTGCCGCAGTGTGTCACATTCCCTAACTGTGGGCTCTACTTTACGGGCGGGGACCATGAGTAGCCCGTCTATTTGAGAGTAGAACTTCCCCTTCTTACTTTTCAATTCTCCATGACCCGTCTTGTTATGGTGGAGGCCTGTCATATAAATCGCTTTGGTTCATTTTTACTCCAGCTTTTCGCATAACAAGAACAGACACTGTAACTAGTTTTTTAAGTTAAACCATTGTTTTTAATTGAATCCCTCTCCAAAATGTAGAGAAAATTTCACGTTATTTGATTGTTTTTCATTGAATAATTTTCCCTTTTCCCTTCCTTTCCCATACCCTCCCTTATGACATACTCTTCCCGCCTGGTGCTTTCACCCTTTGCCACACACCTTTTTGGTGGATCGTGGGCTACTCATGTCGATGTCGATCTCCTAGTCGTGGAGTCAAGGGTCGGTCCGCCCACGGAGCGTTCGGGAAAGGTATGCGGCCGATGGCCCAATGGGAGGAGCCCTCGCTCCAAGAGTGACCATCTCCTGGATGATCAGCACGAATAAGAGCCCTTTGGGTACCGAGGCGATCCAACACGACCGTTGAGGGATATAAAATTCCTTTTCCACGACATTTCCATGGATCTATCACTGGGGGCAATTGCAACCAATTAAAAAAAAAGATTTTAACCAAACCAAATCATAAGGTAGCTTCGTAAGGTACACATTTGAATAATTTACCCTAGAGAGGGGAAGAACTGAAAATATTGATTCTGCGTCTAGACCAAGATAGATTGAAAACTAGAAAACTCATAAATTTCTCTCAAGTGTTTGGAGAAACCAAGGAAGAGTGGATTAGAAATCATGAATTTAATGAGAAATGCGTCACGGTCAAAACGATTACTGCAGAAGAGAGAGCCTAACGGGTAAAGGGAGCAAATCTTTATTACAAAATAATTCAGCAGAGGCCGAAATATCACACCAAAGAATATGCCCTTTCATATTCTATATTCGCGTCATTTGGCTCCCCTCACCCCCCAACTTCCTTAGATTCCTTTCTCCCTCATTCCCCACATTCCTGGCGAGATGGAGCGAGTTCACACACATCTACATTATACCACGCAAGCCGCCGCAAGGGCGTGTGGCAGGGGGGGGTCATCACCCGTAAAAGAAAAATATAACCGCATACAAAACCAACACATTCACTCGTATTAACCAACATGCACATACAAATTTAGTATAAATATGTCCAATAACGTGGACATTAGAATTAAGAAGCAAGAAAGGGAAAGTCTACCACAAGCAAATTTTCTTCCAACCGTTTTGAAGATATTTCTGTCTACATTACACAGATTTCGGAAGGGAGTAAATACGAGCTTACAAGGTTTGAATAAAAAGTATCGGTGACAATTTTTTCCCGACGTGCACGTGAAGTGCTGAATGCAGACCATCGGCTAAGTGTGCACATGATCGGAGATCGTATATTGGCATTGATAAGATGTCAGTGTACGCACAATTATCACTGAAAATTTGGCGATGCGAAAGATCTGCGCTGGCTAAACTCGTCCTGCCGAAGGTGTTTGGACGGACGGCCTAAATAGCAGAGTCGAGTGTCTGCTCGCGAAGACCTTCTGCAACGACATTACGACGATTCCCCTACCCCCTTACAGTTCCGACTTGACACCTGTAGACTATTTCTAATTCCCAATAAAAGTGAAATCTTTCCTCAAAGGACACCACCACATAATGGGACCATGAGTGCCGTCAATGAAGCCTGCACGCGTACCCTTAAGGACCTTCCGAAATCCGGCTACCAGGGAGCCTTCGGGTCGTGGAAGAATCGTTTGCGTGAAAAGTGTGTCGACGCTCAACGGATGTGTTGTACTTTGAAGAATTTTGAGGCATTATAGAATTAACTGAAATGAGTCTATTTCGTTCCAACCTGCTCCCGATACTTTTTATACAAATCATATATGTAAATATCTTCAGTATGTATCTCTCTACCTGAGAATGGGTTTGCGAACGTGCATAAGAAAGAGAGAGAAACTCACTGAGTCGCGGAAAGTTGTGAAAACATTTACACTTTTAACGAATGCAACGAGTAATGGCAATTATGAGCATTCATCTGCGGTCTCTACGCCTCGTTATAATATCATTCGACTGCATTCAGTTTCCTCGGGCATTGGAGACATTGCCTGCAAACTATTTATCGGATTTTCTTCCTCCGAAGATAGTGCTGATGTGCCCAGACTCCAGGAAGTCGAATCCAGGATTTGGTTGGATATGCTGTGGTTCCCCGATAGGCATCCACATTACCTGCAGTAAACATGGACGTCAAGCTTGGTGACGCAAATGTGAATTGCAAGTAATGGCCAATCGTGTTGACGTCGCGACACCTACATTACCTGCTACGCGCCTTGGACACCCTCGTCTCTCGCTCGACTCCCTGTTCACGTGGTCCAACCCCGAATACGTGACACGCAGCTCAAATGATGGCCAGTAATTTGTAACTGCATGAGGGGACAAAGATTGGTGAATGATCCAGTCTTTGCCTACCGCCTCGAAGGCCACCGCCGAAAGCGACCTTTGGACTGGTCGGTGAGGGCGGGAACCATAATAAGGAAGAAGAGAACCATCGACACTTGGCATCGAACACTAATGCTCCATTATCGATGACACGAAATCATAGAAATATCGATAGTTCAAATCATCGACTATAGGTAGCTTCACTGAATGATGGATACACTTACGTAGATCAGACCCCAAAGATAAAATAAGGGAGATAGATTCCAGTACAGATAGATTCAAATACACATTCTTTCCCAGAACAATCAGAAATCATTATAGTAAGAAACCGAAGTCACTTTAGAAACATTAAAAACATTTAATTTACAAGTCGGAACAAAATTAAACATTGCAATTATATCAGGTATATTTGTTAGTGAATGTGTATAATAATTGGTAGTTCGAATTTGAATATTAATGTTCGAATGTGTGTGGGTTGTGACGGTTTTTACACGACTGTATACCATGTTTTGTTTGTTGATAGTATAAATTTGTGGCTTCTGCATGCGGTTTTTTTCTTTCTAAATTACGGATGGTGCCCTAACACCCCCCGCCACGCGCCCTTGCGGCGGCTTTCGGGGAATGAAGTAGATAGGGCGGGCCCGATCTCCATGATGACCCTAAGGCGTCTGAGGCCAGACAAGTTTCAATGCCCATTCTAGAGTCGCGTGAGCATTTCATTCTTTCCATCGAATTGAAGAAATAGTGACTACGGCGAAGGCGCACTTGTTACATTAACTGCACTCCAAGAGAGCTGGCATTACGTTCAACCCTTCTCAAATTCAAAGCAGCCATGCCAAGTAACTCAATCAATCTCAGCACCTGCGTGTCTATACTGACATCGGCTAGTACTAGCCATAGAATAGTACTTCTACTTAGCCTCCAGTTCGACTTCGAATTTTGTGAAACAGGGAAAATAACGCCACATGGTTTAAGAGCTAAATATTTTAAGGGTAACAAACATTCAGAGGGAGGGGGGTATATGAAAGGGTTCTTGCATGAATGTTGACCATGTTTGGTTTGTGGACTATAAATTTGTGGCTTCTGCATGCGGTTTTTTTCTTTCTAATTACGGGTGGTGCCCTAATACCCCCCGCCACACGCCCTTACGGCGGCTTGCAGGGTATTTAGTAGATGTAGATATATAGCATGAAGATGAACATGCGAATAACACCCATAGACAAAATTAGAGATGAATATGAAAAAAATATGTAATAGATTAAACTGATTGTAAGAGCCTCAAATGGAAATAATATTTTAAGAAATTAATATCACGAAGTACCTAATGCGAATAATATCACGAAGTACCAAATATCCAAACAGGCCACCTGAACCCTGCCCTGTGTCATTATTTCATCGTTTCGGTCACTTAACAACATTCTCTCATGAACGCCACGGCCGTTATATTGCCACTTGTTCCACGTTCATTCCCTCGACAGATTCCTTTCAAGGGTATTTTCTCCATTTGAAGAATGGTGGAGTCAAGTCAAGGCCACATAGGCGCACCACCGTTCTAATCATAGCACTCATTTCCCAGCCCGGAGTCGATTCCGGCGTTCGTGGCAGTGGAGAGGCCAAATGGGTGAATGCTATCGGTTGTCAATGTATTTAAATTCAATCGCAACGGTCTCGGGTCCGGAGAGAGACTGCGCGCACCATTGCGCGACTCCAGAGAGAATTGAAGCTTATTTATTGCTAACAAAACGACAGCCGGGAAGATATAGCGGGACATTGAAGGCCTTGGGAGGAAAATTTAAGCATATGCAACTCACCGCCAGCAGTTCATCTCCAATCCGAAACTCTGCTTACAACTTACCTGTGAAGAAAAGGATTCGGTGAAACAAGCATGCAAATTAACTTGCATTATATGGAAGAAATTCATAAAATAAATACAAGGTGCATTCCGAAAGTAATGCAATTAAATTTCCCGCGCCGCTCCTACTGGACAGAGTGGAATCGAACCATTTAGATCAGGTGGGAGGGGATGCTAAGCTTTGCCAAGAAACCGGTCTTAGTGCTCTCCAAGCTGCGAAAGCGGAAGGACGCCAGTTATCGTTAACCTCTGCGCGCCGACCGTGTCACGAAAGACCAACCGAGCGGAAATATCCAATGAATTTTTGCAATGTATTAAAAAGGAACCTGTTTATTTGGACAACGTCATCACTGGTGATGAAAGTTGGGTTTTTTAATACGACTCATAAACAAAACACCAAAGCTCTTGAGTGGCACACCGACCAGTCCCCCAAGCCCTAAAAGGAAAGAATGAACAAATGAAAAGTGAAAACAATGCTTATTGTCTTTTTCGACTGTAAAGGAGTGGTCCATAAGGAATTTGTCCCTAAAGTACAGACAGTTAACGCTGGCTACTACGTGGATGTACTGTAAAGACACCGAAAAAAGATCATAAGAACGATAAAACACATCTCCACTACCTGTCAACTCCATCACGACAACGCGCTACGAGTCCGCGAGTTCCTGGTCAAACACCAGGTGCCACCACTGCCCCATCCCCCCTTTAGTCCTGGCATTGCCCCAGTAGACTTCTTTTGGCTCCCTCGGATTTAGCCAGCCTTGAAATGAACCCCTTTTTCGTCCATAGAAGAGATCCAAACAACGTTGACTAAGACTTTGCGAGAGTTCCCTGAAGACTCCTTCCAGGGCGCGTACCGGTCATGGCAGAGTCGTTGGAAAAATGTATAGAGGTGCAAGGACAGTACTTTGAGAAATTTGAAGTTTTTGTGCAAATCTGTTCAATAAATTACTTTTTAAAAATAATTGAATTACTTTCAAGCGCACCCTGTAAACTGTGAAAGGACGAAGACTAAGAAAGAATCGTTAAACATGGTCGGAGTCGAGAGGGAGTGGCAAAGGGAAAATTTGAAGAAGAGATATAAAGTGAATTCGGAGGAGACATTGAAAGGTGGAGGCGGATTACAATGAGGCCGAAATATATGAACGAACTGTCGCACACTATTGCTCGCAAAGTTGAGAAACGTACGCGTGCAAAGTTGAGAAACGTAAAGCAATACGTTTCAACTACCTCATTCGTTTTTAACGTATCAGTTCGTAGGTGCTCATGACATACATTATTTGTACAAAAAGTATCGGAAAAATAGATATATTTCAGGTTTTGTTACAGTGCTTCCAATTTCTTCAAAGTACATCCCTTGAGCTTCGACACTCTCAAGCCAGCAGCTTCTCCACGACTAGAAGGCTCCCTGGTGGGCGGATTCCGGATAAGGGTACGTGTTTGTGTACGAGAGTGAAGCAGAATTACAGGAGTAGCGGTGATTGTTCATTCGAATGGATAGGGGGGTAATGCATTCGCCTATGTAGAATGAAGTGCATTGTTTGCACGACAAAAGATAGATAATATTTTTCGAGAGGCAGTTCGCGTGGGTACGGCATGAAGGGACAATGAGGGGATGTGGGGAGAGGGGAGCAGATCTGATCAGCAGACATGTTTTGCATCGGGGGCGATTGCAAGTTGAGGAAATATGAGGAAATTTGTCAGGGCGGGCTGCCAAAGGGTTGGTGGATCTCAGAAGGTTTCTGAGATTGGCTGGTCGTCTGTAAGCGACAGAGGGCTATTGCGACCTCATCCTTCATTCGCGACCGGAACTCGCGAATCCGCATACATCCTATATTTCCGATCATTAAAAATTCCCACCCTTAACCACCATCTTTAATTCCCTTCCCAGCAGTCTCTAAACCTTCCGTCCCCCTTCCCTCCCCAGATACTCTCCCCTCAAGACCTTTCACTCTGACCTGAAGAAGGCCTCGTATAGACCGTAAGCTCAAATAATCTACAATGTGAGTGTTCTTTTACGTAGTAGTAGTATTGTTGGCGAGCTCAGGTCATTTGCGCCATTAGGGATGGATGGGAAAGGATGAAGGGTGGAGAGAAACCCGGCGTCGGCATTAGCCTGCTCTTAACGAAAGGCGCCAAGGAGTCCGCAGCTTAATGTCCCATCCGACGGACGGCGTACTCACTCAACTCACTCAAAGTGCCCTCCACAAAGCACCTCAAGTAGGGATCGGGATACCACTGAAAAATAACTGTCGCCGCCGGGATTCAAACCCGGGCCCTCTCGGTGGGAAACCCATACGTTCGCCGCCGCACCATCCCGATCCCCGTTCTTTTACGTGTTATCTGTTTTATTCTGTTCTATTGTGCCGTCCAAAAGTAATATTGCTCTCGTGAGTGCTTCCGCATCATCTATTTATGTATATAAATATATATAAATAAATATAAATATATATATAAACCATAAACACAGTAATCAAGCCGGAGGTCGGTTTAGTAGGTGATGGTAGAGCTCACCCACGTACCAAGCCCGACGGCGTGTGAATATTCACACATCAGGGTAGGGGGGCCAGTTCCTTTCCCTGTTCCGGTTATGGTTTCTAAGGAAGATCTGGTACCCGAAAAATCAACCAGCTTGGGTGGAGCTGCGGGTGCCCATAGTGCCTTGCCCGGGAATCGAACTCGGGACCCTCTGGTCAGCAGTCCAACGCTCTACCCGCTAGACCACCGCGATCCGCATATATATATATATATATATATATATATATATATATATATATATATATATATATATATATATATATATGAATGTATATATTCAAACAGGTTCTTTTACACGTGTATCTATCCCTTGGTCCTTATATCTATTTCCATGTGAGTATATACATATTAGTTAAATTATATATATATATTTCTTTGGATATACTCGAGGATTAGAGAGAAAGCACTCACTGCGCCCCGGACCAAAACACGGCACCCAATTCGTCCGCGGCCGGAGTGGTGCTCGACGCAAGAACGCGCAGGCGGCCGGCGGAGCCCGACCAATTCTCGTGTGCCGACCTTGGCACGGCACGGCGGAGAAGTGGGGCAGTCGGTCCACGCCGCGAGGATTCGTGACGCGCGATAAATCATCCGCACATGTACATTCTCCACCTTCCATTGTTCCCATTATCAACCTCCTGCACGGCAAACGCCTCCACGCCAGCCAATTAGATGGGAATGCATAAACGAAAGCGACATCTTTGTCGAATTTCGGAAAATGACTAAAAAAGAATGGGTGTCGGTGGTTGGCCGATTTTGCGGAGGCGAAAAGGAGACCGAAGAATTCAACTCTACACCGAGGAAATGCGTTTAACAAGTTGATGACAAGATTTTTCGTGAAGATGTAAAGAAAATAATCCTGAAAAATCTGTTACGGAGGTTAGTGCTGTACGACTCGGAGACATGATCATTGTAGCAAGAGATTAGGCATAAATTGAAACCTTTTGAGATATGGGATGCGGAAAAGGATGCAAAAGGCGTGATGGAAAGAAAGCATAACCGATGAACTGGAGTACATACTCGTAGTGCGGAAGAAGCCACGTATTTGTCCCTTTTGTAGAATTTGTAAAGGTGTTTCATAGAGAGAATTGGATAATGTCACCGACCGCTCGGACGCGAGTGGGGAACGGAGAGTCCGGATGGGCAGTGTTAGGAAGAGGTGTAAGTCAGGGTTGCCCATTGTCACCAGTGCTGTTCAACGTATATGTGGAGGAAATGATTAAAGAGGCATGGGAAGAACTGGAGGTAGGAATGAAAGTCGGAGGGGAATTCGTAAAATCGGTTAGGTTTGCTGATGACCAGGCTTTGGTTTGTCAGTCAGCCAAGAGGTTGCAAGCATTGCTGAGTGAATTGGAGGTGTAGTGCGATAAATTTTGGATGAGAATCAATATTAATAAAAAAAAGGTTATGCGATTTTCCAGAAAGAAAAAGGTTAACCTAAATATTGAAATAGGAGAGGAAAAAATAGAGCAGGTAGAGCAGTTTACATATCTCGGAAGTGTTTTGGACCAATACGGTCAAAGTGGTAGGGACGTAAGGGGAAGAATTGCGCTAGGCAAGGAGGCTTTCTCAAGGAGGAGGGAGTTGATGACGGGGACGTTGAGTAGGGATGTTAAGACAAGACTCGTAAAAACTCTGATATGGAGCGTAGCTATGTACGGCGCGGAAACGTGGTCGCTGAAGCAGGAGGATAGACGTAGATTGGAGGCTTTTGAAATGTCGGTGTGGAGAAGGATGGAGAAGGTGAAATGGACCGAAAGAGAAACAAATGAGGAAGTGATATGTATGGTAGGGAAGGAGAGGATTTCGTTGAGAGAAATTATAAGGAGACAAGAAAAATAGATAAAAAACATATTGATCGGTAGTGGGATGCTGAAGACAGTAATAGAGGGGAGAATGTTAGGCAAACGAGGAAAGAGCAGGAATAGGGGATGAGAAAAATCTGAGCAAAACTGGTTCCAAAAGCCCTTTCGCAAGACCAAAAGGACATCAGGAGGGAAAAGTGCTTTGAATTTTTGGATTGATTGAAAATGACCGCCATTTTCTGGAACGTGTCATTACTGGTGACGACTCTTGGGTGTTTGAGTACGACCCAGAAACCAAGCGCGGAGTGGCACACTTCAACCTCTCCAAGGCCCAAAAAAGCAATGACGAGGAAATCGAAGATCAAATGCATGCTGATTGGTTTTCCGATATCCACGGAATCCTCGTATATAGAACTAATATTTCAGTCGCTCTTGCAAATTTGAATGGCTTACTTGCGGCAAAGAGTTCAATGATAACGAAAATATTCCTGAAGAAAAAGAAAATCCCAATACTTCTCTCGCCTTCATCACTGTTTCATTCATACTTCTGCTCCTCTGGAGACTCCTCGCAATGCTCCTCGAGATCCCCTTGGACCACACATGCACACCTCCATGACCTTTTTGGTCAACCACTTCCCTCCACCCCCCCCCCACTCTCAAAACATTTCTAATCTCTCTTTTCACATCTATTATCTGCGAACGATGTTTCGACCCTCGTCTGTTTAATTTCCCATCATGACCAAACCACCACTTTTACACTTATCTGTTCGTAATGTTATAAAAGGTTAGGGCTTAGGTGGAATAAGAGAGTACTTAGTCTCATTCTCGCCCCAATGAGGACGCTTAATTACTATAATCTATCACCCTTGCAGCCAGCCCATATGAGCCTATGACTACCCCTTCCCTTCATCTCTTTCTTTCTCCTCTAATGCTACCGCAAACCACTCCTCTCCTCCCAATGACCCCGAGTACGTACACCCAACTACCGCCTCACTCGACATTTACGCTCATCTCCGCATGCCCAAGTGTCATTTCCCAGCAATAATCTCAGGAAGGGGGAACACACTTCTCAGAATTGATTTCCTTACAAAGGAAGTGAGTTAAGAGGAATGCCGGAACACTCGGAGGATAGTTAAGAGGCGTGCCGTGGGAAATTAAGCTTTTAGAAGCAAAATCAAGGTGTTTAAGTAGTGAAATGGGATCTGGAGAAGGAGAGAATGCAAGCATGGAGGCAGGCATGGTGAAGAGACCATGGCTCAGGGGGATCGAAGGAAAAAACCTCTGTCGCCACTTCCCCAATGCCCTGCCCTGTCACACTCCCCACACATCCATACGCTTACTAGTCTCATGCATGCACTTCTGTTCCTTTCTGTTGCTCCTAATCTTCATTGTGTAGTTTCATCTCCACAATACCCCGCAAGCCGCCGAAAGGGCGTGTGGCGAGGGTAGATAGGTCACCAGCCATGTATGCACAATCCCAATCACGTCACTTCTACAAAAATATTACTTTGATCATGTTCCCGAAAAAAGTTGATCGCACGAAATAAAGTACCACTCACAAAACAGTATTCAATCGAAGGATACGTATTCAAACCATGCTGTAGAACTGTTAAAATGGTGGATTTATTGCTTAACATTATCACATAAGTAAACTGCCTCAATTTAACGCAGTTAATTAAACCTATAGTTAACTAGTGACTCCCATGATAATCCTTCCAATAGTGTCGTGACACTGTTACTTTCTTCGTAAGAGCTTTTCACGAACTAGCTGCTCTGCGTTGCGCTCGATCTAGTTCCAAAATTAAGTCTACTTCATGATGATTCCATATACCTGCAGCATATTCAAGGTGGAGTCAAACTAACAGGGAAAAACAAAACTCCTTGACCCTTTCATTACAATTCCCTGTATGCTTTCAATAGTTTCAGGCTAAAATTTGTGGAAATTCATGTTCATTAAATTAATAACACAATGTATACTGTATATAAATAAATAAATAATAAAGAACAGTGGATATATGTATTGTGTTATTAATTTAATGAATTCCCTGTATCTTTATGGATCTATGTATTCTTATGATTCCTAATCTTCCTCATCTCTCATGAGAGCACTTCCTACAAAATTGACTTCCATGGCTTACTCCGTTTGTCCCGTCACTAACCTGCCTCTCTGACCATTTACCCTTCCCTCAATATTTTAGTCCAATCGTCTAAGCGTGCCAAAATAACGCAGAACCATTCTACCATACCGGTGGGTCCAATCCCCAACGCCATATGAATGAAGTATCCCTCATTCGATGACAGAAACTATTTCTTCATAATTTTACATCGTGGGAATCAATTATTGGACTCTTCAATGAGGAGAGAGATAATCTAGACACGGGTATATAGGAGGATATTACCAAATCAGTCGGGGGGGGGGGGGGTCAGTGGAGAGTAATGCTTTGGCGTCGGGAGCGGGCCAAGAGACGGGGGAAAAGTTGAAGAGCGCTAGGCGGACGGGTGTGAGGCCCTCGTTTAGAGAATGCGTACGGGACCGCGGGAGGGCGTGCGTAAGCGGCAGGGCCGTGCGATGAAGGGGCAACGAGTGGCGACTGGGAAGCCGAAGAAAAGAGATTTCTCGGGGGCAGAAATCCAATTTGTGAAGGGCATTGAATGGAGCGAATTATTGGAGGATGCATAGCACATTCGCATTTGGGGGCAATTAATGAATTAATTAATTCATCGGTACAAAATTTCCCGTCGACGAATGGGTTCCACGGCTCCATTCCCTGCTCTTTTAATTCCTTGTCTCTTCTTTTCCTCCCGTTCCCGGGAGAGGACGACGCGCGCGGGCCGATATGAGGAGGGGAACGAATCGGCCGGGCTCGAGAAGCCGAAAAAAAAAAGAATCGGTCTGCGAATCGGCTGCATGCGTACGCAGACGGATTTTTTCCGTCGGCACGAGGAGAAAATGATTTAAAAAGAAAGAAAAACAGAGGGCGAGGCAGTCGGGAACGGAAGCCCCCGTTCATCCAAGGGAGAGATCGCGATCGCGACTTTAATGAAGCGGCCCCCCGACTCGCCGCGTTTTTTCCCCTCCTTTCCACCGAAGAACTGAAGCACGGATTTGCATTTGGACGGGTTCACCATGAATTGCTGCTCCTTCAAATTCAGGGCCCTTCAATTATCTGCAAAATGTTTAGTCTTGCGTGCCTTATTCACTGAGGGAGTTTAAAGCAAAAAAACGCACAAAATGCTGGAATGGAAAGCATTAAATTCAAGACTTTATGAATCCATCGGGGGGGGGGGGAGCTGGGAAAAACGCACGTTTCAATGGTTGCCACGCACGGTCTACGAACCGAAGGGAAGATAAGGCGTGGAAAGAGATGGAGAGGGCCAGGAAGCAAGCATCGTTTCTGCAAACATGCATTATACAAAGATACCCCCTCCCATGGACTACAATACATACATATATATATATATTCAAACTTGAAAATCCCGCCATACGGCGCACAAATATTCATTCAAACAGAAATAGGTATAAGGAAAGGGGATAGGAAAACACATAAAAGGCGAACACAGGACATGTGGGGAAGGCGGTTTTTGAGCAGATCACGAAAGTAAAAATATTTCCCTATCCCGGATAGGGAAATATTTTTACTTTCGTGATCTGCTCAAAAACCGCCTTCCCCACATGTCCTGTGTTCGCCTTTTATGTGTTTTCCTATCCCCTTTCCTTATACCTATTTCTGTTTGAATGAATATATATATATATATATAGATGATTTCTTCGAAGTAACACGGAAGTGTTGAATAAAAAACTTAGACAGTAACACACAGCACGAGAACACATAAAAAGAACACTCACAATAATATCTTGATAATTTCGACGGACTCGAGCTCCGTCTTCTTCGGAAGATAAGATATGACTGATATATATATATATATATATATATATATATATATATATATATATATATATATATATATATATATATATATATATATATATATATATATATATATATCACATGAAAATAAGTATAAGGAAAAGGGAGAGGAACACGCATAACAAACAAACACAGGACAGGACTTCATTCCACTGCATGACTCCTTTACTTCCTGTCCTTTTCTATAGTGCCGCCCACTTTCTGACACTAAAGCTCAGCGGGCGTCGTGTTTTCGGATCACTCCTCAGAACCAGTTGGACCCAACTGAGCATACCTGCCTGTTTTCCTGCTACTTAGTGCTTTTAGGTTTATGATACTATTGGTGTTTGGCGAGTGCTACCTTTTTTCTATAGTTTTCCTCTGCATACCAGACATTACTCGAGCATGGCTTTATCGCTTAGGCTTCATTTTCTATTCCAAAGTGTAACATCTACAGGTCCCAAATGGAGCGAAAGAAAAACAAATGAGGAAGTACTGGAAATGGTGGGCAAGGAGAGGGGTTTGTTGGGAGAAATCCTATGGAGGCAGGAAAAATGGATGAAAGGCGTATTGAGCGGTAGTAGAATGTTGAAGAAAGTAATAGAGGGGAGATTGTTGGGCAAACGAGGAAAAGGCAGGAACAGGATAGGGATGCTGGACGGGATAAAGGCACGAAGTACATAGAGATGAAAAGGGAGCTGATGTAGCGTAGGTTGCTCGATTGTGCTTCGTTTGTAGTCGCAAGTTAATATAAGCCTCCTTGCCTATCGCAATTCATCTCCTTACGTCCCTACTACTTTGACCGTGTTGGTCCAAAACACTTCCGAGATACGTAAACTGTTCTACCTGCTCTATTTTTTCCACTCCTATTTTAATGTTTAGCTTAGCCTTTTTCTTTCTGGAAAATCGCATAACCTTTGTTTTATTAATATCTCATCCCATATACTATATTGCACTGAACCTCCTATTCGCTCAGCAAAGCTTGCAACCGTTTAGCCGACTGACAAACCTAAACCTGGTCATCAGCAAAACTAACTGCTTTTGCAAACCCCCTCCGACTTTCACTCTCACCTCCAGCTCTTCCCAAGCCTCTTTAATAATTTCCTCGGCATATACATTGAGCAGTGATAATGGGCAAACCTGCTTTACCCCGCTTCCTAGCACTGCCCATCCGGACTCTCCGTTCCCCACTCGCAACTGAGCAATCTGAGACGTTGCGTATTAGTCTCCTGTCCCTCCAATCCATTCCTATTTTCTGCAATATACTCATTAGTTTTTCCCAATTCACTCTATCAAACGCTTTTTCGAAATCTACGAAACAGGCAAAAACGTCCTGGTTGTATTCTATATACCTCTCCACTAGTGATCTCATTACTGAAATGGCAGCGCGCGTACCTCTTCCTTTCCTAAACCCAAACTGATCATCCCCTAAGCAATCATTTGCCTTACTCTCCACCCTTCTGTTGATGATCCGGAAAAAAACTTTATCATCGTGGGATAAAAAAAACCATAAACACAGTAATCAACCCGAAGGTCGGTTTAGTAGGTGATGGTAGAGCTCACCCATGTACCAAGCCCGACGGCGTGTGAATATTCACACATCAGGGTAGGGGGGCCAGTTCCTTTCCCTGTGCCGGTTATGGTTTCCCAGGAAGATCTGGTACCCGAAAAATCAACTAGCTTGGATGGAGCTGCAGGTGCCCAAAGTGCCTTGCCCGGGAATCGAACCGGTGACCCTCTGGTCAACAGTCCAACGCTCTACCCGCTAGACCACCGCGACCCGCCATCGTGGGATATCAAACATATTGTTCTGTAGTCCTCACATGACGTAGTCTTTACTTTTTTCGGAATAGGAACTTACACTGATCTTACTAAGTCTTCCGGCCAGATTCCTTCCTCATAGATACGAATCAGTCCAAATAGTCTTGCTCCCACATGTACCTACACCTTTTAATAGTTCCACAGGAATTTTGTCTACCCCCACGACCCTATTTGCTTTCATCTCCCTTAATGCCCTTTCTATTTCATCGTCGAGTATGCCTGGACCTAAGCTATCTTCTTCTACGTCATGTTCCTTTTCTATGTCTCACCTTGTCGGCCTAAGTTCTTTACCATACAGTGTTTCTATATGTTCCTTCCATCTCTCTTTGATTTTTTTCTGGTTCATCTATTATCTTACCCCACTTATCTTTAACTGGTAGCACAGATCTTGCCTTCTTACTTCCCGATAATAACTTAACCTTGCTCTATAGCGCATTAATTTCACCCTTCCTCTGTATGCTTTCCATATCCTTGCATTGCGTTTTCCACCATTCTTCTTTTGCTTTATTTGTGGCCCTTATCAATTTATTGTTTAACTCTTTGAACCTCATTTTGCCAAACTCTGTGTTTACATTTTTTCATCTTCTTCTCTCATCCATCTTTGCAATCATCTCTTCCGTTACCCATGGTTTCCTTATCCTTTTCCCGTAACGGTTCCTATAGCGTCTTTTGCGGCTTCCGATATCCCTTGCTTGATACATTCCCATTTTTCTTCGATAGTAGTCAGCTCTTTACCCTCATCCATCATTTTCTCTACAGCCGGCTGATACTCCTTCCTCGTTAATCCGTTTAATGCTTCTACATTCCATTTCCTAACCCGCCGCCCCTACCTTATCTTTTTGAAACGGACGGAATATTTCATAACAATTAAAATGTGGTCTTAGTCCGCATCCGCTCCTGGAAAACTGTACACATTAATCACACTTTTCCTAAACCATTGCCTAACCATACTATAATCTAACTGGCACCTTTCTAAGTCACCTGGCATTTTTCGTGTATACCTTTGCCTTTTGTTGTGTTTAAACCATGTGTTGGTAAAGCAAAAGGGAACGTACTACGGCCGAATGAATGCAATGAATACAAGTTACCTCCCTAACAGGGAATACTTACAACCTCCCTAAAGGACAGAAGCAACCATCCAAAAATAAAATAAAAAACAAGAGTACGGCTTTGGGTAACTTGTATTCATTGCATGTGTTGGTGATGACTATCCCCTGTCTCCTGCAGAATTCAATTGCTTTCTCCTTGCGTTCATTCCTCGTGCCTAACCCATAGTCCCCCACCACATCACCATCTCTTCCCTCGCCTGCCGTCACATTCCAATCCCCCATCACTATCAAATATTTCTCTGCAGGAACACACGCGATTATATCCTCGAACTCATCGTACTTTCTTTCTATCACTCGCTTACTATTATCTAATTTGCCTTTCCTCAACAATGTCCTGACGTTCCATGTTCCTATTCTAACTACTTTCATCTTTTTCTGCGTCTTCTGTCCTGCTGCTGTCGGTTTTCCCCTGCAAGGGTTTCGTGGGATGACGACCGCGGAAGCCTTGCCTCCAAGCGCAAGATTGGGGGAGTAAGGAGGGTGTGGAATCGGTTCAAATTTCAGGTTTCGCAGAGTCTCTTCAGTAGCGCGCGAGGTGTGGCGACCGTTGTCGTGTTGCTTCATTATTGGAGCCTGGCTGCCTATAACCCGACAAACTCGACCAACATGGTTTGCGATATGCTTTTGAGTTGATTTGGCTTTTTAGTGATTCGCCGATCATTTTGAATCAATGAAAATTCGCTGCCTAAAGTAGTTTTTTTGGCTTTTAAGGAAATGTGCATGATTTTATTGTGACGCGACTATCCATGGCAGCGCAGAAAAAGATATCGGAAAGTGTGGTGGGGGGTCTGCTTTTTCAATGCAGCCGATTGGCAGTTTGCTCCGAGCAGGTTGAGCGGAAAGACATGCCTCCGCGTGAAGCGTGTTTTTCGACTCCGTAACATGGCAAATGCACGTTCTAGCTCCACCATGACAATGCCCTCCCCACCTTTGCCTCACGTCCTTTATCGTTACCAACTTCCTGCCCGAGGCATTACTCCGGTGACCCCCAGCCCCTTAACAGTCCCGACTTGGCTCCGTGTGACTTTTTTTGTTTCCCCGACTGAATAGGAAAGCGTTGGAAGACCGCGGAAAACATCCAAAGACATGTTACTCAACGTCCCTGAGGGACTCTCCCGTAGAGAGGAGTTTCAGGGTGCCTTATTAGGCGTAGCAGGTACATCTCCCTAAGTGAATTGTTGATGCAGGGGGAGAATATATTGAAGATTTTTAAGATGTGTACAGGTTTGATCAATAAATCTGTTTTTCCCAGAGAATGCGCATTACTTTTATGGAAGGCCCTGAATGCATTTGCCGGGATTGGAGCTGATATGTTCCACAACGGCTGAGTCTTCCAGAACAGGAGAATACCACTCGTGTCAATAACAGTGTTACGCCATGCAAGAAGCCAGCATATCAATCAAAGAAGAGACGTTTCAGGGGTGATATGGTGGAATATCATGATTAATTAAAAATTGGCAAATTTCCACAAAATAAAATGCATTACGACCAGTTCCAATGTAATTACGTCAGGTGAAGACCTAATGATGATGCAGTCACTTTGAAACCGGTCGAAATACATTTCATTTCGTGGAAAATTGCCAATTTTTAATTAAACGTAGAGTTGGTAAAAAAATTGGGTAGTAAGATAACCAATGACATGCCCTAGGGAAAGCACATTCGCAAAATTTGGTGGGGTTTACCAAAGCAAAATAACAAAGCTCCTTACCACTCTCAATACATTTCCCATACATCCTTTTTATGAATTCTAACTGCTTATATGCTATTCCGCAAATTTTTTTCACGAATGCGTTCTCCCCAAGACGTCCCTAGTTATCTCAAAATCCATTTTTTGAAGCGAGTCCACATGCATTCATTTATTGAGCGCCGCTTTTCGATAAACGTACGCTCTCGGTCAGACGATCGCCGGGGTCCGGGAAACACCTGGATCGCCCCTTGTCCCGTGGAGATCGTATCTCGAGGGAGAACATTCCGATAGGCCTAAGGGAAGGGAGAGGGGGGGGTGCCCGGTAAGGGGACAAGGTCGACGGCGACGAATCCCAAAAGAGTGAACGACGGCGCACTCGCACACGTTTCGCCGGCTCAAGCGATGTCGTAAGGGCCGAACGAGGTCAAGGGTTGGGGGCGGGCAACGGCTCTCGTAATCGCGGAGCGGGGGGGGGCGCCTCTCCAGAATAGGGGCAGGGCAGCCACGAGTCTACTCTGAACCTACATGCGCAGCCTTCAAGACCTTCCCTCCTATGAGGGAGAGGCAAAGGCAAGGATATGTCTCTCTACTCTTGTACACGTACTCCATTTCTGTTATTTCGGGAAACTTGGCCGCTAATTTTCCATTTTTATTCCCTGGTTGAGTTGCAAAAGGAGATGTTTAACATATAAGGGGCGTCATAAGAAATTATGCTTTCGATAACTGTCTTTCACAAAAAGAGGAGGGACATAGACACCTGCGGCAAAGATGTGAGGAGAAAATTAAATGTGTGTTGTACGTAGTTTTGCACAGATGTAAAACTCTTCCGATTGCAGGAGGACTAGAGTAGATGAGGCTGGGGAAAGAAATGGAAAAAATAGTATGGGCGGAAAGGAAACCAAGCAAAGAAGAGCAGAGCTTTAAGGGAAGATGAAAGGGTTGCTCGAATAAATCCAGAGGAGTCAGGAAAGGTGGATGCAGAACATGATGAGAACCAACGGGATGCTTAAGACCGATAGAGAGATTATTTTTATGGTTATATATTTGAGACTGTATTCGAATAGAGGATAATATGTTGCGTAATGAATATAGATGAGAAAAAGAAAAGACATTTTGGACGGAATGAAGTGTGGCATAAAACGTTCAGAGTTGAAGAGCGAGTTATTCTAATAAGCAACAAATTGTTTTCAGTGTCTTAGTTGCAACCTTTCTGTGACAGTAACTATCAGAGTCTAATCATAAGCAACTTAGTGTCAGGAAAACTCTTCTGTCCTTTCACACGTCCAAATAACAGTTGAAATTTAGTCATCGAAGATTGCGGCTAATGATTTGGTGCTGCTGTTTCGGTAACATTTGAAATGGCTGCCCAATCATTGGTTGTGACTGCAATGATAATCGACGGAGTGGATGAGGAAGGCGATCCACGTCCAGCTGCAGACGTGTTGGCCTGGGAAATCATAGACAACGAGAGTATGGATTGGGTGCTAAGACCTTAAATAATGGAATAAAATATTTATTTAACGTCCAGGTTTTGTCCGGTGCGGAAATGTGGTCACTGAAGCAGGAGGATAGACGTAGATTGGAGGTTTGTAAAATGTGGCTGTGGAGAAGAATGGAGAAGGTGAAATGGACCGAAAGAAAAAGAAACGAGGAAGTGGTGGGTATTTTGGGCGAGGAGAGGGGTTTGTTGGGAGATATCCTATGGAGGCTACAGAAATGGTTGCAAAGAATATTGATTGGCAATGGGATGTTGATGACTATGATAGAGGGGAGAATGTTGGACAAACGAGGAAATGGGCAGGAATAGGACAGTAATGTTGTATGCAATGAAGGGAGGAAGGAAGTATGCAGAATTGAAGAGGGTTCTGTGGTAATTTTGAATGTCGGGTTGTGTTTCCTTAAGAGATACAAGGGAATTGCCACTCTACCGTTTGATATATTTTTCCGAAACTTTTTCCGATGCTTTTTAGGCAAACCATGTACGTAAGATTAAGCGCTGCGCGTAATGTGAACCCGTGGCCCCCTGTGCGGTATGACCCCTGGCACTTACTACCTTTATTTCCGAGTACCTCCCTCCTACTGGGGCGAGCATTCGGGGGTTGTTTGGATGCTCCCGGTTGCAGGCAGTTGGCGGATTTCCCGAGGGATCCGTTCGCCCAGAAGGATCATTTCCATCACAGCTTATCTCCGAAGGAGTTGATGCAGAAACCAAGAATCCCGTCCAAAACATCAAACCCGAAGTGGAGGGCATAAATCCCAAGGATCCAATCTTCTTGAACACGCGCGTCACCGGTGGATCAAAGGCGGGCCTGGATGGATATTTTAGATGTGCCCGAATAAATAAATATAGGGTGACTTGCGGCGTTTATCGGAACCCGAAACCTGTTTCCCGAATGATAAAAGCCTTGCCATCGCAACTTCGTCAGCGTTTAACCCATTTCTTAAATATTCCACCTCGAAACTGTTCGAATTCGTATTGACTTCGGGAAAGTTGTAGCTTCTTATCGGTATTTAGTAAATTAAGGAGATTAAGTGCAGAGCAGATAAATTCAAGACCTCATTTTTCCTACGAACGGTAAGGGGTTAGAATAAAATTGTCTGACCGAGGTAGGCGTAAAAATATTCGAGTTAAAATTAGCCTGGTGTGCATTCACCTCCTGCCACACACCCTAGCGGTGGCTTGCAGGGTACTAAAATATCTAAAACACTTATTCAACTCATTATTTAAATTTTACGTGTTAGTAGGTAGTCAGGACTCCAGTGGTTTGAAATTATTATTAGGTAATCTACCGGTTAAGGTAGGTTTTTGGATGGACACAACTATCAAATAAACATTTTGTAACTCCCCACCTAGCAAACTAATCTATATCAGGTCCCTCTTCATCTCGGTGTACTTCTTTCCTCCCTTCATCCCGTCCAACATCCCTATCCTGCTCCTACCCTTACCACGCTTGCCCAACATTCTCCCCTCTATTACCCTCTTCAACATTCCACTACCGCTCAATACGCCTTTCATCCATTTTTCCTGCCTCCATAGGATTTCTCTCAACAAACCCCTCTCCTCCCCCACCATTTCTAGTACTTCCTCATTTGTTTTCCTTTCGGTCCATTTCACCTTCTCCATTCTTCTCCATACCCACATTTAAAAAGCCTCCAATCTACGTCTATCCTCCTGCTTCAGCGACCACGTTTCCGCGCCGTACATAGCTACGCTCCATATCAGAGTTTTTACGAGTCTTGTCTTAACATCCCTACTCAACGTCCCCGTCATCAACTCCCTCCTCCTTGAGAAAGCCTCCTTGCCTAGCGCAATTCTTCTCCTTACGTCCCTACCACTTTGACCGTATTGGTCCAAAACACTTCCGAGATATGTAAACTGCTCTACCTGCTCTATTCTTTCCCCGCCTATTTTAATATTTAGCTTAGCCTTTTTCTTTCTAGAAAATCGCATAACCTTTGTTTTATTAATATTGATTCTCATCCCATATTTATCGCACTGAACCTCCAATTCACTCAACAATGCTTGCAACCCCTTGGCTGACTGAGCAACTAATGCTTGGTCATCAGCAAACCTAACCGATTTTACGAATTCCCCTCCGACTTTCATTCCTACATCCAGTTCTTCCCATGCCTCTTTAATCATTTCCTCTACATATACGTTGAACAGTACCGGTGACAATGGGCAACCCTGCCTTACACCTCTTCCTAACACTGCCCAGCCGGACTCTCCGTTCCCCACTCGCACCTGAGCAGTCTGAGACATGTACAGGTTGCGGATCAGTCTCCTGTCCCTCCAATCCATTCCTATTTTCTGCAATACACGCATTAATTTTTCCCAATTCACTCTATCAAACGCTTTTGCGAAATCTACAAAACAGGCAAAAACGTCCTGATTGTATTCTATATTTCTCTCGACTAGTGATCTCATTACTGCAATGGCATCACGCGTACCTCTTCCTTTCCTGAACCCAAACTGATCATCCCCTAAGTAATCATTTGCCTTACTCTCTATCCTTTTGTTGATGATCCTGAGAATAACTTTAGCTGCGTGGGATATCAAACTTATTGTTCTGTAATCCTCACATGACGAAGCCTTTGCCTTTTTTGGAATAGGAACTAACACCGATCTCACAAAATCTTCCGGCCAGATTCCTTCCTCATAGATACTACGAATCAGTCCATATATGGCCTTCTTCCCACCTTTCCCTAACCATTTCAACATTTCTACAGGAATATTGTCCACCCCCACAGCCTTGTTTGCTTTCATCTCCTTTAATGCCCTTTCTATTTCATCGTCGAGTATGCCTGGACCTAAGCTATCTTCTTCTACCTCATGTTCCTTTTCTATGTCTAACCTTGTCGGCCTAAATGCTTTACCATACAGTGTTTTTATATATTCCTTCCATCTCTCTTGGATTTTTCCTGGTTCAACTATTATCTTACCCCATTTATCTTTAACTGTTAGCACAGATCTTGCCTTCTTACTTCCCGATAATAACTTAACCTTGCTGTATAGAGCACCAATTTCACCCTTCTTCTGTAGACTTTCCATATCCTCGCATTGCGTTTTCCACCATTCTTCTTTTGCTTTTGGTTTGAAATATGGGCTACTAATTTGAAAACCACGTTTCGATTCCTAGGGATAGCTCCTTTAATCGTGACTAACTTTGTTCGAGCGCACGGTGGAAATAATATCTGTTTAGGGATGTAACGGTTGCGCATGCACGGCTAACGGTGACCTAACACCCCGCCCTTGCGGCGACGTGCGGCGGATTGTATGCATAATTGCACACCCTGTACAGCGGCTGCTGAATTCCATCCGTGTGATTGTCCTATCCGACCCACCGTATCCGTAGGACGGGAGACACTATATTATTTTTCAAGTCGATATTTGGATGACCGCACGATCATCAAGCAAAACTACATGAGCGTTACCATTTTAAATGTTTAATGTCACTAAGGGCACATCTCTATTTAACACATTCCCGAATACATATTCTTAAGAAAATATGCATAGATCACTCACCACATTTCTCCCAAATGAAAAGTGAAAAATAATGCAAAGTTGAAAAAAATTTAACTTAGATCTTTTAAATTGGACAATGTGGGAAGTTGGCCTCTATTCCATTGGCGTATGACTTCCCTTGGCATATTTTTAAAATGAATATTCTTTCAAAGCAATGTGATTGAAAAATTGATTACACCTACATTTGACGTGAAATATTGTGAATTATTATTCGGAAGCACAAATCCTTTTTCATTTTGTTTCCTTTTGCTCGGTGGTTAACTGACGCCTGACTGTTCGTTATCTGTCCGACTAGAGAAGTTCCCCAAATGCTCCAACTACCACTTTCCAACCCTTTTCAATATCTAATGACCTAAATACCGCCCACAGTTAAGAATGTAGGGAATCATAATCTAATGACCTAAATTCGATCCGAAAGTTGTACGAGACAACGGGGTTGGAATTAAATTTGAAGAAATGGGTATCGGTGAATTTTTGGATGAAGAGTATTTCACCAAAAAACATTTACAGTATAAAAAAGACTATTATAACAAATGCAGAACTGATCAAATATCTGGATGTTCCGATAAACAAGGACATGCCTAGAGTATATCCTGGGGAAAACACATTTGATAAATTTGAGGCACAGCAATGAAAAATTTAGGAGTCATAGAAAGTAGACTTGGGCATTGTAACGAGAGGGTCAAGGAACTCTCTTATTTCACGATAGTTAGGTTCTACCTTGAGTATGCTGCTGCAAGTTTATGGGAATCTCACGAGGTAGGCTAAATATTGAAACTAAATCGAGTGCAACGAAGAACATGTTAGCTTGTGAAGAGTCGATAAGAACATCGTAGCACTGTTGAAATACAGGTTAATTTTCCCGCGTAAATTTGAGGCAGGTTACTCATCTGAGGATGTTAAAATAATATTACACATCCCGAATCACTATGGTAAAGCAGATCAAGTACGTAAATTCAGGGAGATAGATAGTAGAACGGATAGGTTTAAAATGACGTTTTTTCCTTGTGCAGGCGAACGTACGAGGTCTATGCAAAAATGCGCGAAATGGTGCAATCTGGCGGCCATTACGCGGACTATAGCCCCGCCCACTAGTGGCGATGTTTGCTTGAGAACCAATGAGTCGTCTGTGCTTTGCGGATCGTCAAGCTGTGCGTATTGGGCCAGTTATGTTAGTTTCTGTTGTCCTTGTTTATACTGTTTGTCGTAAAAGGAAATTGACAAAATCTCGGAGCAACGATTCAATATGAAGTTTTCGGTGAAGTGCGGTAAACGTTATCAAGAAATTACTGAAATTTTGACAGCTGTTTACGGTGATAATGCTCTGAAGAAAACATCCGTTTACAAAGTGGATTAAACCAAACCACAAAATCAAGAAAAAGCCGATCGAAAATCAAAATCAGGCTCCTGGTTTTCTTTGATGTCGACGGTGTTGTTTATCATGAATTTCTTCCTGAAGGACAAACAGTAAATTGCGAGTTCTATCTTACAGCTCTCAAGCGTTTCAGAGATCACGTGCGTCGTGTGCGACCAAATTTGACCCAAGGCGACGGATGGATCCTTCACCATGGCAATGCACCCGCACATTCAGAATTGACTGTTCGCCAGTTTCTGGCAACAAATTCAATCACCATCCTTGGTAATCTGCATTCGCCAGATCTCGTCCCCTGCGACTTTCTCCTATTCCCAAAATGCAAAAATGTGATGAGGGGACATCACTGGGAAGATGTGGACACAATAGAGTAAGAAACGAGGAGACAACTAAATAGCCTGACTCTCGAGGATTTCCAAGGGTGCTTTAAACAGTGGAAAAGAAGATGGAACGTGTGAGAATAACAACGAATGGAGAGTACTTTGAAGAAGGGGACAAAATAGATGTAGACTAAATTTTGCAACATAAAGTTTGTATGGCCTCAGTTCGCGTATTTATTGGACATGCCTATGTTTTTCGGGTTTGAATGAGAGGGGGGGGGGCACAGCGCTCTTTGGAGGGGGGACGGTGTGGTGTGAATTGTATCCTCCCCACCGCAGCAGGCGGCCGACGGGTGTGCGTTCAGGGGGGGGGGGAAGGCGGGGTGGGTAGCGGGGGCCGCGAGGGCGGAAAATAGCCCCGGGGCGTAGCGGTCCAACCGCCGAGTGCAAGCGGATGTCGGAATGAAAGGATATCCAGAGAGAGAGAGAATAAAAATTGGAGGCGGCTTAAGGGAAGAGGGGAGGCCGCGAGGGCGGGGAAGGCTTTTTGGGGAATCCCCAGGCCGACCCGTGCCAACTCCCTGGGGAGGCAAACGCGGAGGGAGGGCACACGCGTGCGTAAGTTAAACTGGAAAAGTTTCCCGATTCAGGGGATGAGCAGAGAAATAATGGGGGGGGGGAAGAAGACAGAGAGAGAGACAGGGATGGGGGGAGGGCGCTCTTTGGATTATCCCTTCTTTTCATGTTTCTTCCGTTTTCGTTGATCCGGGGGCTCTTCGAGGAGATATTTGCGCCCCTCCTGCCTCGTCGACATTACAGCACTATTCAAACGCACCCTTCATTTCGCTGGATTAATATGAAAAACATCACCCTGCATGTAAACCCTCTCGCAACGCTTACCGAAAAGGAATTTCAAAATGAATAAGAAGCACTGATTGCACCTCTAGTCGAGTCATGAAGTAGACTTTGCACTTGTGAAAAAAAATTAATTTACGCCTTTCTTTGGTATGATTTATTTTGTTCGTATAGTTGGAACGCAATCCCAATGAGTATCTGTCAGTTTATCCTGTCACGATAGTAATACTTCCAAAAATAGTATTTGTGTACACAGCTAACAGTTGCAACACATTACGAGAACTATTATGGTTTACGAGGAACTTCAACGAGCCTATCTTCTTTACGAAGGCGCACTTCGGTAAGTCATCTTTTTCGACCCCGCTAAGCTAGTGGTATTTAAGCGGGGGCTCTGTGCCCATATAAACTGAGCCTCAATTTAAGCGACAAAACATCTTCTACGAATATCGTTTTGACTTGAGCAGTACTATAAAGCTGTAATCAAGAGGATCGCATGCATAGAGAATTTGACAATAAAATGATGTTTTATCGAAACGAAAATAGTGGATCGCTTATTTCTTTTCCAAAAAAGGCATAAAAACATTTATTTATTGAACCTACCCCCGTTCCTCCAGGTATTTTCAAGTTTTTTCAAAAGAAAAATTAACGCAAATAGACTTTTGGAACTATTTACTGAGATAACTTCCCTCTCATTTTCTCCCCATTCGAACTTTTTACACCGCTTCGACAGAGGACACTTCTGCAGCCTTTGGGAGCAAAAGATGTAAAAAATGACTCAGTATTTTTTCTGGAAGTTTGAAGTGTCAAAAAAAACTTCCGCTAAAAAGAGATCGTTAAAAATCTAATAGGCTGGGTCTTCACGGGGGCGGGGACGTCCTTAGGCGATCTTCGAGGGGTCTGCTCCGGAAATAGAATCTCCTTCCAAATCATGAAAGGTGCCGTCCGTTATTTTGCATTTGCAGCGGTGCAACGGGGAATTTAAGACTTGATTTTAACATTTTTATTAATCTTACAGGGTACGTTCCAAAAGTAATGCAATTGAGTTTCCCGCGCCGCTCCTATTGGTCGGAGTTGGATCGAATCATTTGGAGTAGGTGGGAGGGGACGATAAGTTTCGACACAAAACCGATCTCAGTGCTCTCCAAGCTGGGAAAGCGGAAGGGAGTCAGTTATCGTAAACCTCTGTGCGCCGACCGTGTCACGAAAGACCAACCGAGCGGAAATTTTCAGTAAATGTTTGCAACGTATTGAAAATGAACCTGATTATTTGGACGAGGTCATCAATGGTGATGACATCTGGGGTATTGAAAAAGATGCAGAAACAAAACGTCAAAGCTCTGAGTGGTACACCGACCAGTCCCCCAAGCCCAAAAAGGCAAGAATGATCAAATCAAAAGTGAAAACATTGCTCATTGTCTTTTTCGGCAGTAAAGGAGTGGTCCATAAGGAATTTGTTTCTCAATAACACACAGTTAACGCTGCCTACTTCGTGGACGTGCTGGAAAGACTCCGAGAAAGGGTCATCAGGGCGAGGAGAGACATCACCGCTACCTGACAACTCGCGACAACGTTCCTTGCCACAACGGGCTACGACTCCGCGAGTTCCTGGCCAAACACCAGGTGCCGTCGCTGCCCCACCCACAAGACAATTACAAAGGATACATTTGAGTCAGTTTAATTAATTTAGCAACCCCACATCCTTACCTTCCATATGTCATGATTTGATTCTTTCCACCATAAAGGTGTGTAAAACGTTTTTCTCCCAATGCACTTTCGTACTGTATTAATGCCGTCATTAATTTATTTGCCCAATTCCAACGAAAGCACTCCAAAATGCGTAATGTTCCTCCAATGGCTCTAATAAATACCCACCAATTGTAACTATCAACCTAACCTTCTTCTTTCTTAGTCGCCTTATTATTATTTTTTTTTGCTTCCGATCATTCCCATCCTGTTGATTGTGCATCGTGCTAAATGGGTGTTGCAATCCATCGGCTGAGCAGCACAATAAAGCTTCGTCATCCACAAATCGAATTGACTTGATCAATCCCCCTCCTCCTTTCATTCCTTCTTCCAATTAATCTCTTGCACGGCTTCCTTGGCGCAGAGGTTGAAAAGCACGGGTGAGAGTTGAGAGGTTCCTCTTGAAAGTCCATCCCTCCTGTCCACTCATGTCTTCTACAAAAACTGTTAACTTTCCTCAACTTATACTTTACTGAAAAACTTCTCCAAACTTGCGAACCTACGAAACGGGTGTTGACCCAATACCCACCGCCTCACGCCCTTGGGGCGGCTTCCTCTACGTCTACATAATACCCCGGAAGCTAGCGCAAGGACGTGTGGCAGGGGGTGGTAGGTCGCCAGCCATTCAATAGACATTCCCTCTATTTCCTCGTGCACCTGGCTCCCCACGATCCACCAAAAACCACGTGGAAAAGGGGCGATCGAACACCATTCAAGCAACGCGTCTACATACATTACGGGTATTATTACATGGCTAGCAGCTATTCCTATGCCCACCCAAATAGAATAGGAAAACAAGTTAAAAGAGGGCAGGCAAACATGCAATTCGCACACTTATTACCGGTTAGTATTCTACACATTCCGGACGGGCAATTCACAATAGACTTTGTGCATGTAAATTCACTTACACCCCTCTTTGACGTAAGAGCGCACGGCGGGAGGCTTTATGATGCCAGACTTGGAGAGTGCTTTGTGGGAATTCATCTTGTATACCCCTATTTTAGACAGCGCGTACCAATTACTTTCTTAGGTGCTCCCCCTTTTATTGTTGTCGATTCTTCACCCTGTCTCGCCTTTAAACTCACCATTCTTTAGCGCCGAACTTCCTTCATCGCGTTTTAAGGACTATGTAATGGTCACTTTTTAGGTTAACTTTAAGCATTCTTTACTTTGATTGAATTAAACCGGTATCATTCGGGAAATTGAGAAGGTCGAACGTCGGGCAGATTGTTTCGCTAAACACTCCTACGATTCAACGAAAATCTTCAAATAAATGCTTACGGAATTGGAGTGGGAATCATTATGGGAAAGACAATTCAATGCTAGGTTGAAATTACTAAATAAATTCAGATCCGCATGTTTCAGCATTGAGGTCTCGCAAATTATTCGCACTACAACATACATTGGTCGCTTGGATCATGTTTATAAAATTCAGGAAATAGATGCCAGAACTAGCAGACTCAAGGACTCCTTCTTCCCACGGACAATACGGGATAACAACTGTAGGGTTATAGATAGCAAAAATGCCACTTGTCACCCTCAACGTCTAGGGAATAATTAGTTCTACTCAATTGCATGCACTCTTACTAATCTCGTGTGTTTTGTTGACGAATCCCTTCCCACATGACCGCTTGGGACTGCCATTTACAGTATTACCGGTCCACGGTTACTAGTTTACAACCTTCTCATTTACGGGTGGTGTTCTAACACCCCCTGCCACACACCCTTACGACAGCTTGCAGGGCATTATATAGATGTATTGCTCGCCCTGCTTTGTTTGTTTTCAAGTTTTTCCTTCAATCCCTCGTCTCTCTCCGTAGGTGGGGGGACTCATCCGCTGTCTGCCTGCAGCGGTGGGTCACATTCCCTACCTGAGTCTGGGGGGGGCGGAGGACATGATTTGCTTGATGTTGGAGTTTCCCCTTCTTCCTTTTCAGTTCTGCATGACCTGTCCTGTTGTGCTGGAGGCCTGTCGTGTAAATTTTTGTGGATTATTTCATTTTCTTGCACCGCGATTAACTAATATTATCGGGTGGGTTAACCCTTGTTTATAATTGGGTCTTCCTCCAGCATATATACGAATTTGCGCGTTGTTTGATACTTTTTTACTGATTTTTTCCTTTTTCCCTTCCTTTCCCTTATCCTCCCTTGTCACCCACCCTTCCAATCTGGTGCTTGCACCCCTTGCCACACCCCTTTTGGTGGAATCTCGGGGTATTTATGTCGATGTCAATTCTTTTTATTTGTATATTCATACACTTTCCTAATCACCACTTCCGTAATCCAAAGCTATCCAATATTTTCCTTCACACCGTTTAAAAGCAGAAAATCTTTCCAAAATATTTTTTCTCCTTTGATGAAAACACTATCCCTAACAGTATTTATTTGAAAAGAGCGCAAGATAGTGCGACGTCGCTTCGTCGCCTTACAGCCCCAAAGGCTCCTTCCTCTCATTGGCTGAGTTCACATCGGCATTCCCAACGTGGCCCTAGTGGAACGGGGTCCCGTATGTCAAGGAGAGCCGCCAGAGAATCGGAATGGCACTAAATTAAATCAATTTGGTTGGTACGAATTCATTGGCGTGGCTATCAAAGGAGACCCTTGACTGAGAGACCAAACGGAGTAATATTAAGTCCAAGGCAGCTGGGATGGATGATGGGCTGAAATCGCCGAGGAGACGTAGGCGAAGCGGTTCTTCTCCAATCATCGAAAGAACCGTCTTCTCGAATCCGTTATGCCTTTGGCGACCCCTGGCACGTCGTGGACATGGCGACGGGGATGCGCCGAATACCTCGTGCCAATTTGGTTCCCTGCCAGGCCCTGACGCCATCGACGGAGCGCAGTTTCTGGCAGCTCCGCATGCCGCCCGGCAAATGCTTTCCATCTTCCGGTCGTGGAAGACAGGAACATGCGCATGTGACTTCGATGATGAGCGCTGCGATCCTACGTCGGCGGGCCGCCATACTCAACCCCACCCCTCAAGGCAAGACACCCAACGCAGCACCGAGCACCCGTCACTGATGCTGAGAGACAGGAGAGCGAGGAATGGGAAATCCCGGAAAGATCGATAGCAATTCGTTCGGGAGGGAAATGATCTTTTTCCAAAAATTTATCACCACGCACTTTTTTAAGTTTAATTCTAATTGCCAAGTGTCGTACCAGCACTAATTTAGATCATCCGATAAAGCTGCTGTGTCCTCAGGATCACGGATATCAGGGTACTGCATCGTCTTCAAATTAACGTATCTTACAATTGACCACGGAGTTGAATGTCGTTAACTTAAAATAGGAATAAAAGAGGTCCGGTTGCACTTCCTTGGGGAACCTCATGAAGTGACTTTACTGCGTTAGAGCAAACGCAATCTTTGACTACACTTGGTATGCAATATTTTATAGATTCTTTAATCTGGACTAGAATATTGTTTATTAGAACTGAACATTATTTTCCCCCGAATCCAAAATATCGCGTGCAAAAGATGGAAGTTTTGCCTTGCACGCATCCACCCCATCGGAATCCACGCTGGTTGATAGGTCTACTGTATCTCGATGAGTAGTAAAATTTCGTGGTTGTGAGCCTGGAAAAGCCATAATTGTTGATGAAACACGCAGCGGATGTCTGGTTAATGTCACAGACGATACGCATCGCAAAGATTTAATTGAAAATGACCTGCGAATCACTCAAAATCGTATCGAAAAACCATATTGCTCCATTTTGTCGTGCTAAAGGCAGCCTGGTATATATTATCTTGCAATATGACAACGCTCGTCCACACACCTCGCGCGCAACTGCAGATGCTCTGCGTAACCTGAAATTCGAACCTATTCCACATCCTCCTTATTCTCCCGATCTTGCGCCTTGCGATTTTTATTATTTCCTCAACTCAAGAGACACCTCAATGGTAATCATTACTCCTCGGACGATGAGGCGAAGGCAGCTGTCAAGTCCTGGATTCGAGAAAAGTCGGAAGATTTTTTCACTGAAAGAATCAAAAAACTTGTTACACATTGGGAGGAATGTTTTAGCCTCAACGGTGACTGTGTTGAAAAATAAATATGTGATATAGAAACTTAGGAACTGTACTTTAATGTGCTTTTCTCCCGATCTTGCTATTTGTTTTTGTTTGTGGTCTACCAGTATGTGCGCATTACGTTTTAGCCTACCCTCGTAAGTTGAATGTGATAAGTTTCGTCGAATTTTTATAAGTGCAGTTTGGAGACATTTGGAGCCTAAGAGTTATCAGTGTTTCGTTTCCGAATCCACCCAAAGGCGACCTTGGCTGGGTGATCTTGAGGCTTGACCGTGATTTTTCTGCGGTGCTCTCCGAGATCGTTCCAATTTCTTCGCCCCTCTCTTAAGCAGCCATTAGCGCTCCTGACCGAGAGGATTATTTTCTAAAAGGCACTCGGGAAAGTGCTCGCCCCCCGCGGGGTGCCTAAGCCTCCGCCGCCCGCGCCCCACGCGGCAGTGGGGGCGGCGGCGGAGGCAGCCTTCCAAGGATTCATTCCGAGCGGAAAAAAGGTGGGAGGCGGCATCGTGCCAAATAGGAAGAGTGGGAGGGTGGGGGTGGAAGGTTAAAGGGGGCCTGGTGGGGGACCACGGAGTGGAACCGAAACAAGCGAAAGAGGCAATAATTGAGGCCCCTTCGCCCGTGTCGAAGCGGTGGCCACTTTCGACATGAAAATCCGGAACCGCCTGGAGGATGCGTTCATCGACATTGGAGCACGACTAGAGCAGAGGGTGTCGAATGGAGACTCGGGCAAGGTCACTATCTCCATGGCAGTCCAGTACTTTTAACCTGATGCTGAAAGGAAAGTGAACAGACTAGTCTTTAGATATTTTAGTTTCCCAAAAGTCACCGCCAGGGTGGGTGACAGGGGGTCAGTACACACCAGAATAATTTTACCCGAACATGACACTGCTGCAGTTGAATAATTTCATCATGATCTCCTATCGCTCGTGGAAAAAATGACATCTTAAATCTGTTCAAAACCTAATTTCTCTAATATTAGGGTCAAGATATCTCCTCCAGTAATACGATGGGGGTAACAATGCATTTTCAACATCACTGCTAAAGACTCCCAATTGATGCAAGAGCTACAATCTGTAATTTAACTTTCACTCCATTGAGTGGTTCCTAGCGTAGCTGCTCTAATATTTTGGATTCGCTAATGTAAACGATATGTAGCTCCTCTACGCTGCACGCGATCTAATTCGGCAATCAATCTAAATTCGTAAAGATCCCATACACTAGCAATATACGTGTATTTTTTATGAAGCCTAAACAACGGGAGATAACATTTCTCTTTGATCTTTTCATGACATTGACCAAGTACTCTTCAAATAAATCCTATTTTTTAAACTTGTCCACATACTTGTCCTGTAGTATTCCCCGCATGTGTTTCACCCAGGGGAGATCGTGAGTGAGGGTAACACCTAGGCATTTAATTGTCTCTACACATTCCATTTCGGTGTCCCCAATGCAGTAGGAGTTCGGAAGGGAATCCTGCCAACATGCAACATCATCTAGATTATAAAAAGCATTAAGGGAATAGTAACTAGCTTTATTTTTTTAGGCTCTGGTTCCAATCTAGAATACCAAAAGTTATAACCATAATGAAAATAATTTTTAAAATTGTATTTCGTCGCACGATTTTGATCGCGAATTGGGCGAAAAAATAATTGTTCTTTTATTTCTATAGAGAAGGTCAATTCGCGTCAACCGTGGTTCATTAGTAATTCCGCCCACAGATGATACTATCATCACTGAAAATCCACCATCAACGAATCAAACAACGAATCTTATCTTCTCCACAACGAGAGATACCCCTCTTCTTTGTCCTAATTGTTTAATTTTTAGTTCCACGTGACTTCTGCTCGTGCCTACCTTCATGCCACCCCCAAAGGCCTATCCTCGAACTCCATCCCCCTCACCCCCTTAGCCATTGTCCTCAGTTCTTCAGCACAACCTCATCAACACCTCACTCCAGGTCTCAAAATCTCCTCCTCTCGCGAGCCCTCTGCCTTCTCCGGATTTCCCCCAGCAACTTCCTCTATTGGCTGTAAAATTTCGTCCCTAATTTTTATTTCACTATTAAACTTTAAGAAAACACCGTGGTGATATTTTCTCCATGGTTTTTTTTAGGTAATCTACCGGTTAAGGTAGGTTTTTGTATGGACACAACTGTCAAATAAATATTTTGTAACTCCGAACAAAACCCAATCCAGCAACATAATCTACATCAGGTCCCTCTTCATCTCTGTGTACTTCTTTCCTCCCTTCATCCCATCCAACATCCCTATCCTGTTCCTACCCTTTCCTCGCTTGCCCAACATTCTCCCCTCTATTACCTTCTTCAACATTCCACTACCACTCAATACGCCTTTCATCCATTTTTCCTGCCTCTATAGGATTTCTCCCAACAAACCCCTCTCCTCACCCACCATCTCCAATACTTCCTCATTTGTTTTCCTTTCGGTCCATTTCACCTTCTCCATTCTTCTCCACACCCACATTTAAAAAGGCCTCCAATCTACGTCTATCCTCTTGTTTCAGTGACCACGTTTCCGCACCATACATAGCTACGCTCCATATCAGAGTTTTTACGAGTCTTGTCTTAACATCTCTACTCAACGTCCCCGTCATCAACTCCCTCCTCCTTGAGAAAGCCTCCTTGCCCAGCGCAATTCTTCTTCTTACGTCCCTACCACTTTGACCGTATTGGTCCAAAACACTTTCGAGATATGTAAACTGTTCTACCTGCCCTATTTTTTCCCCACCTATTTTAATATTTAGCTTAGCCTTTTTCTTTCTGGAAAATCGCAAAACCTTTGTTTTATTAATATTGATTCTCATCCCATATCTATTGCATTGAACCTCCAATTCACTCAGCAATGCTTGCAACCCCTTGGCTGATTGAGCAACTAATGCTTGGTCATCAGCAAACCCAACCTATTTTACGAATTTCCCTCCGACTTTCATTCCTACCTCCAGTTCTTCCCATGCCTCTTTAATCATTTCCTCTACATATACGTTGAACAGTGCCGGTGGCAATGGGCAACCCTGCCTTACACCTCTTCCTAACACTGCCCATCCGGACTCTCCGTTCCCCACGCGCACCTGAGCAGTCTGAGACATGTACAGGTTGCGGATCAGTCTCCTGCCCCTCCAATCCATTCCTATTTTCTGCAATACACGAATTAATTTTTCCCAATTCACTCTATCTAACGCTTTTTCGAAATCTACAAAACAGGTAAAAACGTCCTGATTGTATTCTATATTCCTCTCGATTAGTGATCTCATTACTGAAATGGCATCACGCGTACCTCTTCCTTTCCTAAACCCAAACTGATCATCCCCTAAGTAATCATTTGCCTTACTCTCTATCCTTTTGTTGATGATCCTGAAAATAACTTTAGCAGCGTGGGATATCAAATTTATTGTTCTGTAATCCTCACATGACGTAGACTTTGCCTTTTTTGGAATAGGAACTAACACCGATCTCACAAAATCTTCCGGCCAGATTCCTTCCTCATAGATACTACGAATCAGTCCATATAGGGAATTTTTCCCTCATTTTCCTAACCATTTCAACATTTCTGCAGGAATGTTGTCCACCCCCACGGCCTTATTTGCTTTCATCTCCTTTAATGCCCTTTCTATTTCATCGTCGAGTATGCCTGGACCTAAGCTATCTTCTTCTACGTCATGTTCCTTTTCTATGTCTAACCTTGTCGGCCTAAGTTCTTTACCATACAGTGTTTCTATATATTCCTCCCATCTCTCTTGGATTTTTCCTGGTTCAACTATTATCTTACCCCTCTTATCTTTACCTGTTGGCACAGATCTTGCTTTCTTACTTCCCGATAATAACTTAACCTTGCTATTATATATATATAAATATATATATATATACACACATACATAAAGAAACCACAAACACAGCATTCAACCCGAAGGTCAGTCCGGCAGGTGATGGCAGGGCCCACCCAGTACCAAGCCCGATGGCGCGCGAAATCGAAACCTCAGGGCAGAGGGACCAGTCCCCCTCCCTGCGCCGGCTACGGCTTCCTATGAAAATCTGGTACCCGAAAAATCACATAGCTTGGGTGGAGTTGCAGGTGCCCAGAGTGCCTTGCACGGGAATCGAACCCGGGACTCTCCTTATGTATATAAGTATGTATGTACATATATGGTTATGAACTTTATTTTGAATTGTCTTCTCTTAGTTCCATCTTTTCTTACAGCACACAAATCACTATTTTTTTTAAATACCTTCAATATATGCGGCATCGTGTGATGGTCGTCTTTATGAAAGTCGATGTTAAAAGTAAATTCTTACTTTTACCCGAATACGGTCCCTATTTTTGGATATTATTTTGGATATTTGGATACCCCGAAATCAGCAAGTTGGTTGAATGGGTGAATGGAGGATAGCAGGAGAAAGATATCTAATGAACTCATCTGCACTATCCGTCGTCGATTCGTCCAAATGTCATAAGTAGCGTGAATGTCATTTCCAAAATCTTTTCTCGAACGTTAAGGGTTCCTCCATGGCCAGTGCTTTCATTACGAAGCAATTGATATTTTACAATTTAGTACTCAGCGAACCAGCGCTAAGTTATTTCCATCATAAAGTCAAAACCTGAATCATGCGCTTCCAAAGAGGTAGAGGTACTACAGGAAAAGAATCCATGGAAGTGCTTTAAAACACATTAACTGGTCCAGTATCACTAGATGATCCCCAAATTCGGAGGAGCTGCACTTGGGATTGGAATACGCACGGTCATATTTCCGAGAAAGCCAATGCCTTGTAAACCAGTTCAAGTTTCCAACACCAGATTTCGTCAACATCCGAGACAACATGTACGTGACTTGCCCCCTGGCGTTCTTTCCCTCTCTTATAATTTCGAGGATATCACAAAACGTTTTTTCCACGGGCAGTTCCGTAATGTTGCAAATAAATGTAATTAAACTCCCTCCCACTGCGAATCAAAATATCCACCCCATCAATTTCTACTTATATTTCTGACGCATTGTCGTAAATTTTCCACCTATTAAATGCTCGAGCGCTAGCGGTCTTTTGTTAGCAGCAATCACGCCCCTTGACACCAGGGCCTCTTCCGTGGCGTACAATCCACGGGGAATAATAGCGACTGTCCTTTATTCTTTCTCACACGCACCTTCTCATACAATTGTCACAGAATTTCAATACGATTCCGTGTGAGATTCATTGTTTGATGCGAGTTGCGCAGAAGCTTATCCCGAGTGATGTAGCTTTTAATCAGTCACTGCCGTCTCTGGGAAATGGGACATTACATTTTGGAAAATAAGCGTAGATCGGGAAAATTATAGCGAATGAATAAGCCAACATTAAAAGCATTTCACCCATGCTTTCACTGAGCGAATGGCTAAGACGCTGAAACTTACATTCGTCGGTCTGATGCTTTTAGAACGTCTTAAAGTGAACAGGTCGAGATGGAAATGGTTTTCTTCTTCGCGGATAAATATTCATAGAACTCAACAGAGTGGAAATAAATCACCCGTAAAGAATAAATTAGACCGGGATCGATTTCGCATTTCTAAATTCAGATGCTATTTTTTCCTGATACCTTTTATGTGAGTTATACGAAGGGGTGAGAGGTAAGGAGTTTGTTAGAATCCCATAAAACCGAACCCTAATCCTGATACTTGTTAGAAATGATATTAACTAGATTAAAGAATAAGGAGTGCAAATGTGGAAAACGAAATACGAAGTGGTTTTATAGAATATACCCTCGTACTTGATCGTTCCTCACTTTTTCCGTCCATTTAATCTCCAGCATTCTGCTCCAGCACCATCTTTCGAAGAATCATTACGCGCGGCATTTGGTTATCAAAATTAATTATTTCATTTCGCCAAAATATATGCTGGGTGGACTTTGACCGTTTAATTTAATATGTCGGCAAATGAATCTGAAACCATTAAACAATTAAAAAATTTCATTATTGATTAAAGGTTAAGGTGAATTTACGCTTGAAACGATTAATTACAAATTAAAAATTGTTTGAAACTAATTTTTAAGTTAGTATGCTTGCTTGTGGATCACCATGTCTTTTAGGGGTGGTAATTTTAATGAATGTTTACCCTTATCCGAGCCATTTATGCACCCTCATCCCCACCCATCCGACCTGGTGCTTGCATTCCCTGCTGTATACCTTTTTGGTGGATCGCAGGGTATTTATGTTGATTTAGAAAATAAATATCAAAGTGGCGAAGGTACATTGGCCATTCATTATCGGGGCATAATAACCTTAAACAAAATATAAGTCTACGCAACAAATATTTTATGACAGAAATGACAAAAAATATTCAAATATAAAAATTGTAGGAAATAAACGATTTTGTACGGCCAGAGCAAATTTATACCTCTGCCGATTCCGCAGAGATTTATTCCCTTGCACCTCGAATGAATAAGTGTTATTTTCACGAAGGGCGCAGACATTCCTAGTTTTGAGCGAGCTCTCTTTATTTCTTCTTCAAGTTCTGAATTAAACATTTTCTGCGTTTTTTCCACGGTAGATCATGACACTAAAATAAGAGAGATTAAGCTTAGAACGGAAAAATTCAAGATGTCATTTTTTCCACGAACGATAAGGGATCAGAATCACATTGTTCGACCGCGGTGGAGTCTTATTAGGGTCAAAATTAGTCTTGTGCTCATTTGCCTCTCCCACACACCCTAGCGTTGACTAGCAGAGTACTAAAATATCTAAATATCTATTACAAAGGGACCCGGTTTCGAATTCCGGCCTTGGTTTGCCTTTCAACGTGAAACTCTAGCATCTGTATGCACCCCAGCGAGAGACTCCGCCTTTGAGGCATTTCCCCCGATTTCTTTCAATATTTCCGATTGGCCAATGAGAAAGTGAACACGGAGTACTTGAGGCGCACCTCTGTAATTTTATCTGCCGTATGAATCGCCTTTCGCGGCATTCACTGCTTCAACCATTTTTCCCCTAATTATATTTTAATCATTTTATCCCCGGGAAAGATGGCAACCTCCCAGAGAGATAATTCCAGCATCCCTGGAAACTTTTATCTAACCCTTTTTATCTTCTTGGCGGTGAAAAATCCAGTCGCCCCTTCCTCTTAAAGGGCTTCTACCCCGTGGGAGAGTCTTTAATAGCTCCGTCGTGAAGCGTGGCCGTCATCTGCCAGAGAGAAATGAGAAGGAAATCTTTATCTTCTTTTGAAAAAGTGTGTAAAAATTATAAAAAATCTATTATTTTTTTAAATATCTCTCGAATGAAGAGGATGGGGCAAAAAATGAAGAAAAAGGCGGAATCCTCAAGGGCGGATGCAGCCTTCCGAGTTTCCTCGGACCCGGAAGGGGTTTTTCCTTTTGAAAAATATCACGTCTAAGGCGTGCGTCATGAAGGGAGGCAAAGGGAGGAAGAGGGGGAGACCATGTGGCAATGCGCGGCTCGCCATGTTGCCCATCGCCTTCGCTCCTGGCATCTCTCCTGTCTTTAGCGTTTCGTTTCTCACATTTTCCTCCCCGAAGAACCGAGGAAAAAAACGAAACTAAGTTTTTATCTTCTTTTTTCCCATCCTGTCTCATGAAAATTAAAGAAAAAACGAAGGAAAAATGACGAGAGGCTTACGGCGAGTATAAGTCTCCTATTGTTCGCGGAGGATGCTGAACCCGGACTGCCACGCTCTCCCGGAGGAGGAGACTTCCGGGCTCTCCGGAAAACTCTTTCTCCACTTCGCTCTGTCAGTTTTTTCAATCCCTTTCAGCTCTTCGTTCCATAATTTAAATAACATTACAAACATATACAGAGAAGATATATATGATATATATATATATTCATTCAAACATAGAAATAGGTATAAGGAAAGGGGATAGGAAAACACATAAAAGACGAACACAGGACATGTGGGGAAGTCGGTTTCTTGAGCAGATGACAAATGTAGAAATATTTCCTTAGCCGGGATTTGAACACCGGACCTTCCACTTGCCGGGCGGATGTGCTACCAACTAGTGATCTGCTCAAAAACCGTCTTCCCCACATGTCCTGTGTTCGCCTTTTATGTGTTTTCCTATCCCCTTTCCTTATACCTATTTCTATGTTTGAATGAATATTTGTGCACCGTATGGAGGGACTTCGTATTTGAATGTGTATCTGGCCAATGTGTCTCATCTCTTCTTCTGGCTATGCGTACCATGAAACATACTGTTCCTATTCTCTATGATACTATATGCTTTCTAACCAACTGTCCCCTCTTCATGTGTGTATTGTCTATTTCTCCTTTGGTGGATGGAACAGCTCCCTTAAGCCTTCCTTTGGCAAATGATTTGGAGCACTTGGGCGTTTTAAAAACATCGCTTTAAAAAACATCGCAGATCTCAGTGTAAATTAGGGTTCCTTGGTGGTAGTTAGTTAGGT